>JAJIZN010000002.1:3000000-3230000 GCA_028637585.1 Xylariaceae sp. X187 | reverse complement strand
TCGTGTGTGTGTGAATGTGTATATGTGCGGGCGTTGCGTATGTGTGGTATGCGTGGTATGTGAGAAGTTCATTGGGGGTTTTTTCTTTTCTCTAGGAAGATGATGAATATGGGGGAATACTCACTCCATGGCCACACAAGACCGTACCACTGCAATTTTACGTGTTAGCTATCATACTCTCGCGTCAACGTGATTCCCAAAGGCTCAACTGACAGCAAAGCCAAAAGTTCCAGAGTACTATCGTGTCAAAGAAGTCAGCACTGAGGTAAGCAAGCAGTTTGGGGCTTGAGTCTTGCCGGGCGCCAGCTTCGAGGGCTCCGGATTGTCCGGGTATAGGGGGAAAAGCAGAATGTACGGTGTTCACTTACCACGGTTGGGAATACACGGAAAGTCGACTTGGTCGGGATCGTTTAATCTGTTCCGAAAAGCGATGAGAGTGTCAGCTTTCCACCTACTCCAGCAACGTCCAAGGTCCAAGGTCCAATGCTCAAGTTATCTTCTCTCTCTCTCTCTCTCTCTCTCTCTCTCTCTCTCTCTCTCTCTCTCTCTCTCCTCTCTCCTCTCTCTCCTCTCGTACGAAAGGAGACAACCCCTTTCCTCCCATCAGTTGCAAACGAAGCCGTAACTCAACTCACCTCATCAAAAGGTGCGCCAGATCGCCACCTTCACAGTACTCCAAAAACATCACGTCCATGCGATATATGTCATGCGTGTTCGGCGGCGGATCCGGGGGCTCCCCCGTCTCCAGTCGTCGCGCTTCCGCCTGCTTCAGACGTGCCCTCTCAGTCCTCTCAGCCTCCCGCTCCTGATATCTTTGGGTATAGTTGGCCATCTTTGCCTCCCTCTCCGCCACATCCGCCAGCCTCTCGGATCTCGTCCTCTGGTCACGGTACGCCGCGCTGGGCTCGTCCGCGCGGGATTCTTCCCCGCTCGATTCCCCGGGGTCGCTGGAGTCGTCCCAAGGGACGTTTTCGAATCGCCATGGTACCTGCGCCGGCATGCCAAGTGTATCCCGATCGATGAGCTGAATACAATGTGCCGCCCTGGCCATTTTCTATGCAACAGCGGGGGGAAAAAAGGGGGGGCAAAAGTCAGTCGGCGAGACACTTTCAAATTCAAAACAAAGTACAGTTGGGAATGTTGGAAAAACGGGAACGTCTTACCTTGGTATGTGCTATCTCCTGTCGGATGTCGAGGTCCTCCATGTCGTGTATTGAGAACTTCACGACGAAGGACATGTTGGGCTCTTCCGGCGGTGCGTATAGGTACTTGATCGCGATGCCGACACCGCCGTAGCCGAGTGCTTTCTGGTAGATCCAGTGCGGCTGGTGCCCGAAGTGATTTCTCGCCCAATCAAGTTTCCTTCTGGCCGTGCCGAACGCGGCACGCGCTGGAACGGCCCTGTTATTATTGTTCAAGCTGCGCTCCTACACGTCAACCTTGGTGTAAGTCTTTCACTCAGTTTTATCGACGAAGTTGATGACTCTGGGCACACCAAGCGGTGTGCGAGCTGGGCCTCCTCTAACCTAGTCTAATCGACAGAATCCATATGAAATCACTGACCGCAGGCCTGAACGGGAACAGAGGTTGGAAGTTGCCTCGACGGAACTTGGGACGCCCCGGTAAAGGTAGATTTCGGTTGACTGCGCCCGTGTCAGCATCTACTTCCCCAGGCCCGAGGGCAAGGCCAACAAATTCAGGAAAACGCGCTTCAGCTTACTCCATCGTTCCTGAGGGGGGTCGTTAAATACATCTTCACCCGTAATTCGATACTGCTCGAACGCCCATGCCTCGGCTTTCTTCTCATCCATAAACCATCCGCCGAAGAGCTGGTCCCGTATGTAGTCCATTTTCCTTGAATATTCGAGTGCTGTGCGGAGTAAAGGTGAACCTTTTTGGGGGGGTGCAGAACTCGATGCTGATGCTGGAGGCGAGAGAGGGGTTTGTAATAGCCGGCTGGCTGGCTTGTGCTCAACTTATAGTGCTTTCGTTTTTTCGCTGGTCGCAATAAATATAAAATGACATTTCCCTTCGTCAAACAGAGTGTCGCGACGGTTGGTGTGATCGCAATAAAGGGTGCATACACCCCTATAATGCTTCTCGCATGGACAAAGATTCCAAATGCCTGGAAGGGATTCCAGAGGGTCTGTGAAGGTTAAATTAGCATCATCCTTTCGTAGTCTGTTCTCTTTTGTCATCTACTTCTTTATCCCTTTCTGCATGCGGACATACCTTGAGCCGCCGGAGTGAATTGATGACTATTGTCCATATCGAGCACGGAACGCTGTCGCCCTTCTGTCCCTTCTGTTCCTTCTGTCCCTTCTGTCCCTTCTGCGCTGCCCTAAGGGATTCATTCATTCATACAAGGTCAATCAGCTGAACAAGTCCTGAGTCTCAACCAACTACCAACTACCAACTCGTCAACTCAAAGTAATTCAAAACAAAGACTGACCAAGGTGCGATACACTTACCAAGGCTTCAGAAGACGCAGCTGCTACACATAACGCGTGGAAACAGGGCCTAACCACGCTGCCTTTAAGCGGGCGAGATCAGCAATAGATTGACTAGATATTATAGGCTATAGATGGTCGGAAGCCACAGGCCTGGCGGTCGTGACGTTTGGCATGATGCTATATGCTATTACCGGCTTTTACATACAATCTAGTAAGTATATGAACCTCAGCGCCATTGAATTACGGGTTTGACGTTGGCGGTTCTCGTAGTGTTGGATCAGTCCGGCCCTCGGGCTAGCAACCCATCTGTTTATCAACGTTCAAGCAAGTTGATGAGGCGACGACCGAAACCCCTCAATCTCATACCATACAAAGTAGCTAAACGGAACAACGTCAGCGCCGATCAATGTTCGTCAGCGCTCGGCATCGTGCATTATATGCTAGTTGGCATGGACAACTCGGAAGATTTCGGATTGTGTCGAGGGGCGTGAAAATGCCCACGGAAACGAGGGCCAGGGTATCGTCCATCCTACCGTACTTTGCCAGATACTCGGTCCGCACATTGATACCAATCAACGTCTCTAAGATCTTACCGTCGTTGCCATTCAGCCCCAAACTGAATAAATATATGGCCCTTATTTTCCAAGTTCTCGCCTAGGTAGACATGCGAGCAACTACGTAGTCGAATGGAAAATATAGGTAACGAACGATACCGAACGATACCGAACGATAGGGCGGTAAAAATAATATCAAACCGGGAGAGACCTTTTAATCGGTTCTGGTACCGGATGCCCATTCAAACGAATATCATTAGGTCGTGTGGATGTCCCGCCGAGCTTGCGTATCTTGTCCAGAAGGTGACTAGAAATCATGTTAGTCGAAACTCATTTGCATCGGAGGTCAAAAGAGTAAAGGGTAAGAGCGTGTGAACTTCTAAGATTACTCCTGTCGCCGCCCCCAGCCTTTCGATTTCGCCCGGGCTCATCAAAACGGCCGGGGCGGTAGCATGAGTAGTAGTGGTGGGCGGCGCGGAGTAACAGCTTTGTCTCTATCTTTGCATAGACACAGATTCTTCTATCCGCATGGCCGACCGATGTAGGTTGAAACGCCCACACAAACGGATCTGTTTAGAGCGCCGAGGACAAAACGCTTAGGTTTGTGAATACAGTTACCCATACCACTAACTTGGGTCGGCCACAACCGTGTCGTACTTGACTAGAAGTAGAATAATGGAATCAACATACTTAATTGGTAGATGGCCTTTAGCCTCCTGGACGGCGAGATTAACCCTGTCTAGAGCTACCTCTTGTGCCACGTCTTGGGCTTCTTTTTCATGTTCTTCGTAGTGCACACTGATAAGCTTTTGGCCCCTTTCTTCATGGGCGGCTCTTATGACATAGCCACAGCCGGCTTCTCCGCATGTCCACGTTTGGTTAGGGCCTTGAGCCCGAGCTGATGGTAATTTTTCGGCACGGATGACAAGCTGAGTAGTGAGAGAGCTGCTGATTTCCGAGTAGAACCGGCTATCGCTAGAGGAGTTGTCATCATCGTCATCGAACGCGGCATTATCGCTGCCTTCGTCTTCTTCGTCGTCTGTAATGTAACGTGATTTTCTGGGTCTTTTTCTCGACATTCCAGCTTCATCAATGTCCATTTCGTCTTCAGTATCACCAATTTCATGGCGTAGGCGCTTGTTGCTTCCAGTGGATGGCCGTAGCCCCGCAGCTTTGCCACCGGACCGGCCTCGTCTGGGTACGTGTTTGCCGGCATATGCCCCAGATTCCGACTGGGGGGTCTCATCTTCCAACTTCACCGTACGGCTGGCCTGTGGCGGCGGTTTCACCGACGGTTTGACTCGTCTGCTTAGCTGCTCGATCTCTTCTTCTGACATTTCCGTGAGCTTTGGTGGTTTGGATGCATTCTCCCGGGCCCACCGATAGATTTCGGTATCATGCCATTCTGGGCCTAGTAGTCTCACCAGATCTCGGGCGTGATAGTGAAAGATTTCTTCCAGACAACGGTAATTCTTTATATCACACTCCAGGAAAACCTTGAGGCGCCAGCTCTTGATGGTGATTTCATGCAAGGGTTTCTTCTGTTTCCCTTCGCCGATAAGTTCAAGCATCTGCCTTCTGACGTCTTCCAATGCTTCAACTAGAACCTTTCCCGAAGAACTTGCTCTTTCCGCGGTGTTGGAATCGCTTGGTGAGCGATCCTCATCGCGTCCTGCCCGTTGGCTGCGTAATCGTCTTGGGGGAGCCGGAGCCGGAGTGGGGGCGGGATCGGGGGCGGGATCAGTAATGGGTGAGTCATTCATGTAAACGTCATCATCTTCGCGGGCAATCTCTGCTAGGAATCTTCTTTTCATCTTTGCGGACCTGGATGCGTGGGCTTCGTTGATCTTCTTTGGTATATCGGCAATTATCACATCAGGCAACTCGCCAGTTCCTACGGTTTTGGGCGTCTTATTCGTGGGCCGCACCTTATGCTTCTTACTTTCATCTGAGGCCTCTAAGGACGAGGATTCTTCAGGCTGTGAATAGTCGTAGCAATCCAGAGCAGAAGGCGGAAGATCGGCGTACTTTTTGGGAGCTGCGATTTTCGCAGCGAGTTCCTTTACGATGTCCTGGACGCCCTGTCAGTCAAGAGTTCATAGATGGAAACACGGTATTGACTAACCGGGTATAGGGTTGCTATATACTTGTACACACGGGTCTCCTTGGGAAAGTGAGACAAAAGAAAGAAGGCGTGTTCATGTAGTCGCTCATAAGCATGCCGAAGAGTGAGCCCATCGCCAGCACGTAAGGCATACTGTTCTGCCGTTAGACTTCATATAGCTCGATAAGATTGCAGCTACTTAGCATACTCCGAAGAGAAGTTCATCCAATTCTTTGTCGACATCCGCAAAGGTCGGCTTTTTCTTCTTCTTGGACATTTGCAGTTCCTCGAGAGCGTCTTCGTACTGGAGTAGGAGAGAGTGATGAAGGACGAAGGCTTGGATCATGGTATTAAACATGGGCATGTAGGCCTTGGAGGGAATCAGCTCGAACCAGCCTGCCGCACCGCTCGCCCAAATGACGGGGATACATGAGCTATCATCTTTGGCACCAACGGAAAAGGTGTTCGAGAATTCGACCTGGATCCAAGGCGCTTTTCGTTTCATGGTACGCTTCACCACTGTGGAGCGATATGTCAGTGAATATAAAGCGAATAAGATGCAGCAAAGGCAACGCACGATATTGGCTGTTATCCACTTCCAGCTCAAGCCTGCCACGAACGACAAAGGGGCCTTCTAGATCAACATGTAGCTGATTGACTATAGTGCCATCGCGACGATAGACAGTAGCATCAAGGAGCAGGAAACAAGGCCAGTCGTCGCAATGTAATTCGGGGTCGACGGGCTTGAGGATAGAGGATTCTTTGTAAAATCGCACTGTTTCTTGGTCGATGGTGGCAACAGTCGAGCTCGAGACTGCACGGCGTCTTCGGCCAACCATGATCGCAGGGACGGGCGCAATTACGTCGTATTTTTGGGATTCGAACAGAACAAGCGGGTCGAAGCGAATGCGAGATGCGAGATGCGAGATGCGAGATGCGAGAGGTGAGAGGCGAGAGGTAAGAGGCGAGAGGTGAGAGGTGAGATGTGATAGCTGGCAGTGGAGGGTCTGCGCCGCGGATGATGTGTAGAGATGAGGGGGACGACTTAAGGTAAATTTGGAGGAACAAATTCAGACGAAGCCGTACCTAGTTGAAGCCAGAAGCTCGAGAAGGCATTAAATTGTGGAGTGGTAACTGTGAACGGCAACAGAAACGCGCTAGTGCCAAGTGTCAGACTAGCGTGGATCGTCTATCTATCTATGCAGTACGGACGTACCTATCGTACCTATCTAGTTATCTACCTACCTATCTAGTCGAGGAAGTTAGATGGATACATACACAAGTACTGCTTCATGTTACACTGCGCGGATTGTCGATTTGTGGGTCTAAGGGAGTACAGGTATAATGGACCACTTTGGCAGCTGTCATCTTTCCCACGGACTGAGTCGGGCGGGGACCGAGTGCAGATACCATGTGTAATCCATATATGCACTATGTAGAGGCACTGTATTTTACACATCACTCCTGTCCGCTAGGCGTACCTAGCAGGTGGGGAAAGAGGGGCTCACGAGCATTTGCGGTTAGCAGCTACCAACCAACTTCCAAGTCAGCCATCTACACTACATACACCACCTGGTGTAGCCATACACTAGACATGAATAGGTAAGGTAGCGTACGGACTGTAGGTATAGATAGGTAGTGCAGCAGCCCCACGCCCCATGCCCCACGCCCCACGGTTCCAACAGGCAAACTTTCGCATTGTCAAATCTTTTTTTTTTAGAGCTTCTTCTTCCCAGCTGCGTCGTCATCACGCAAAGTGCTCTTCCACTTATCCCCCCAATACACCAGCTACTTACTCGCCATGGTACTTTTGTGTCAATAGCTGCAATTGGAGTGTTTACAATCTCGCCTCAACTCAAAGGCGCCTAGCGCATCACCCTTTCCACTCGACTTGTCGGAATATTCGCAACCGGCTTTGCCACATGAGTGTTGCTAGACTCTTCAGCAGAATGGTGTCCGTCTCTGGGTCTGCCCCCATTCTAGATGGTGTCTTGGGTACAATCACTTCAATCACTGCTTTTTGCCGATCCAACTAACCGCGCATTCTCTTGCGATAGGTATCAACAAACCCGTTGGCATGAGCTCTGCGCAAGTCATTCGAGACTGCCAACACCATTTCGACCCCTCCGCCTTGTTCAAGCCAGCTATCAGTCGGGAGACTGAGGTGAGGTTGCGCGAATCCAACACCAGGAAGAAGAGGCGCAGTGCTTCCAGCCATGAAATTCACGTCAAAATTGGCCATGGCGGTACCTTGGACCCTCTGGCCCAGGGAGTGCTCGTTCTTGGTGTTGGCAAGGGTACCAAGTCCTTACAGTCCTTTCTCGGCTGTACCAAAACTTATGAGACTGTCGTCCTGTTCGGCGCCAGCACTGACACGTATGACCGAGTTGGCAAGGTTCTGAAGAAGTCGCCCTATGATCATATCACACGTCCCCTAGTCGAAGAGGCGCTCGAATCCTTCCGCGGCAAATACCAACAAATCCCCCCTCTCTATTCCGCACTTAAAATGGAGGGAAAGCCGCTTTACGAATACGCACGCGAAGGCAAGCCTATACCCCGAGATATTGCTTCCAGGGAGGTTGAGGTCACGGAATTGGAGTTGGTGGAATGGTATGAACCTGGTACACACTCCCATCGGTGGCCGTCCGAGGAGGCTACGACTTTCGAGCGAGGCTTTGCTGAGGAGGTCTGGAAGGCCGAGAAAGATCAAATGTCGTCGAAAATTCTTACCCCCGAAGAGGCGAAAGCTGACATAAAGGCCCGAAAGGAACACGAAATATTCAAGAGAAAGGCCGACGAGAACGTTGATGCTCTCGTATACGACCAACGCAGCAAACGTAAGAAGGCAGACAATCGAAAAGAGGCTCCAATGATGTCCGGTGCCTTGGGTCAGATGCCGCCCGCAGCCCCTAAGCCCGGAAAGGGCTCGAATCTGATTCCCGAGGCACCGTCTGCGGACACTCCACCTCCCTGGGATGGTAAGGGGCCGCCTGCTGTGAGAATTCGAATGACAGTTACTTCCGGCTTCTACGTCCGAAGTTTCTGTCATGATTTGGGAGTGAAGGTTTCGTCCTCGGCCATAATGACTGAGCTTATTAGGAGTCGACAGGGAGATTTCGCTTTAGGAAGCCCTAACTGCTTGGAGTACTCTGATCTGGCCAAGGGCGAAGAGGTCTGGGCGCCGAAGGTGCAAGCGATGCTAGAGCTATGGAACCAGAAAGACCAAACGCATGTCCCCCAAGAATCCGTACGCACTAAGCAGGAGAAACCCCAGGAGAAACCAACTTCAGAGACTCCGGTGACGCAGGCCATAGCTTCAGAGCAGTCTGAACCCGCCGAGGGGACTGGTGCTCAAACAGTTGAATCATCATGACCCAACCCTAAGTCATGACCTCCTTACGGTGATGATAGCCATCTGTTCTTACATAAACTATTACCTAGTTATGTAAAGCACATGCTCTTAGCAGGAAGGAAAGAGGGCATGCCAGACGCTGAGCGTGGGGCCGAAAACAGATACACGCACCAGACTCCGATGCCGCGGCCTTTTGCGATTGCCTCTTCCATTATAAATACTACAAAGAAGGGAGTCATTGGGACTCACTGCATTGCTGATTTCGTACACGAGCCAAAACGTTGTGAAGACGCACAACCAATATTGGGCGCGGGGGAGAGAAATGGGATCTCTGGAGAGACACATTACATTCTCATCAGCAGGGCGTTGAAGGGGACTTGATACGAATGCCCTGAATGACATTTTCAAAAGTGCCATCCTATTGCTCAGGCATGGTGGCGCCTCACTCTACCACACGCCGAGTATTTCAGGTGATCTTTGACCGAACCGAGTACGCAGGCACTTACGCAGGTATATCAGAGGGCCATTCTATGTATAGTCAAGCTCTCTTACAAATGAATGGAATTTTGTTATGTAAACTCATCAAACGGATTCTTTTCGACTCTATTTGCGATTCTGACAAGTCGTCTTTGTCCTTGCCTGCTTGTCTACCTGTTATGAATCCAGCATCACAACGCTGTAACCTAGTGCATTGATATGTCCGATTACCTCTACTTTCTTCTAGGATATCTCCTACGCAGAACAAAAAAACAACCCGCTCGCTTACAATGACAACAAACCACACCAGATCGCACTTCTCACTCCGAAGGCAACGATCTCAAAACCTCGACCAACGTCCTCGGGAATTCCATACCCCTCGCCCTGGCCGCCCTGCCCTCACTCGCCATCCATCCCTCCGGCACCTTCACCTCATCTTCCCCCTTCCCCAAAATCATCTCCGCAACAGCAACACCACACCTCGGGGCAACCGGCATCCCATGTCCCGTGAATCCCGCACTAATCCACAATCCACCGACCTCTCCTGCCTCCCCCAAATCATCATCTCCAAGGAACAAAAGCGGCACCCGTCCAACCCAAGGCTTATCGTCCCTCGAATAGCCCATAATGCCCGTCCACTCAAACTCCGCCTTCAACCTCTCCTCCTCAGGCTTCTCCCCGGGCCTCAACTTAATCGTCGCCTTCAGCGCGCTATGAAGCGCTTGACTAATCGCCGGATTGATCGCATCGTCGCGGGAAATGCCCTCTTCGCCCGCCGGGTCCGCGAAGCGTTCGCCGCCTAGTATCAGGCTCCTATCTTTCTTCCCGGCGCCAGGAACCTGAGTGTCCTCTAGCGAGCGATGAACCAGGTACTGGTCGCTCGCATCCGACGTCCAGACATAACTATGTCCCAACTGGCCCGCATCGCCCGGCGGTTCCAAGGCGCAGACCTGTCCGCGCACCGGGACGATGACGTCCGTCAGGCCGGGGAGCAAATACGACGTATACCCATTCGTACACACCAGGACGTCGCTTGCGGCTATCGCGCCGCGCGGGGTATGCGCGATCCAGCATTTCCGCGATCCGTCTCGCTCCAGACGCGCGACGGGCGTGTTCGTCTGCAGATTGAACCTCCGCGCCGCGTTGCCGGCAAGAAGCGCTTCCAAAAGCCAGGCGACGAGCTTGTAGGGCCATAGCTTCGCCGCGTTCGGCTGCAGTATCGCGCCGATCGCCGCGGGGATCCGGTTCGCGATCAGCGTGTCTCTGTCCTCGATCAGGACCGCCTTGTCCCGGAGATCAGGGTAATTCTGCAACCGCTTCATCTGTGCCCGCGCGGCGTCGAGGACGTCTTGCGTGTAGATGGCGTGCAGACCGCCGACGACATGCCAGTCACACGGGATCGAGTTTTCCCCGATGAGCGATTTGACCAGTTCGAATGTCGCGAGTTCGAATCTGGCTACTTCGGCGGTGCTGGCCCATACTAGGGGTTGGCAATGGCCTCCGTTCTGCGTTTTGTCGTTAAGAGAGTCTCTCATACAATAGCCCAATGTACCAAGTAATGATAGGGGGGGGGACTCTGAACAAAGCGGTATCGGTCTCATGGAAATTTATGAATAGGGAGACTTACACGCCCCGTCGCACCCCAACAGGCCTCCCTCGCCTCCAGCATCGTCACACTCCTCCCGCCAGCCACCAGCTCGCGGGCTGCAAACGCACCGCTGATACCACTCCCGATGACAAGGACATCGGCAGTCTCAGGGAGGTCTTCCGTGGTGCGATGGTTCCATAGCTTCTTGGAAGGGTCGCGGTGCCAGTATGAATGTGTGCTATTCGGGGAAGGCAGCTCTGCGCGCCTCGCTTGGGCTTCGGGTGAAAGGTCGGGTATCATCATCGCTTTCTCCTCCCTCCTTATCGTCTTTTTTATATTATCGCGTCTTTTTTTTTGGTTTGGTTTTCAACGGGTTCTTTGTAAGTTCTAGGCGCTTGAAAAGCTTGGAATGATATTCAAGTAAATAAATAAAAAATATTTTTCTTTTGGTATAAACTTGTTTGTTGTTATCTAATTAATTACAACGGTAAGGTAGAACCCATTTGAATGTGGGAGTTTGAATGTTCCCCCGCATCGCAGGTCTTTGCCAAACCAAACCCCCCCAAAAAAAAGGGTATGTATGTATGTGGTATGTGGATCCAAGACCACGGAAGTTTTCGTCACGACCTCACAAATGCGACGTGATTCGAGAATAAAGTCCATCCATCTTATCATTGGAGATCAGAGATCAGAATACCAAAAGGGATTTATTTACATAATAAATACATCTCGGAAAAAAAGGGTTAACCTAGATAAACACGCCACTGCAAAGGGACAATCGACGACCTACCTTTGCAATCCAGTTCTATTCCCAGACGACGACAATCTAGGTTAACCCGTTTGTAATAAATATGAGCTGGGCCTAGATACTGGCTACATACATACCAAATTTCTTGGAAGTTGACCATCTATCTAGGTTAGGTAGATGGTGTAGTTATGTCATAATTAGACATGTATAAGTGGCCGAGCAACAAGGTAACTAAAACCGTAAAAGACGCAATGCTATTTAATAATATACCCTAGATAATATCTATCTATCATGAGCGAGAGCGGAAAGCCCCGGACAATATCTATCTAGGTAGAATCCAGTGGAGTCCGTGACGTTCTCACGTATCGTATATTACGTCTTTGCTCTCTATACGCCCACTGCCCATAAGTTCAATTATTCAATATTAGTTCGGTGACCCAGATCTCTACTCTATAGCCCGAACACCGGACATAATCAACTCTCTTCTTGCCCCGGTTCGACGCACTGCTTCATTTACGATTCGTGTGCCCAGTTTCCATGCCAACCCATCATTCCCATACAGACGTCAAGGAAGAAAGCTACCTACCTACCTACCTACCTATTATGTATCCCAGCGACAGTGGCAATACAGCACAGCAAGAGCCGTACGAGAAACCACCAGTCAGTCATTGAGATTCATCCGTGTACTTATTTACAAGCATGTCGACCATGATTGTCGCAGAAACCAAAAGTATATAGTCAGTCAGTCGCCTGTCCAAGAGGCGGTATACCTTAGCATATATCTATAATATAGAAATACTGATAAATGTATCCACCAAGACATCAGCACCCCCCCTCTTGAAAAAAACCCTTCCTCAATCCAGCCGTTCAGAACTCCGAACCGCAAATTCCCCTTTTCTGAGATGCTTGTGCACGACATAGAGAACGCTGGCCATGATGGAGGGATCCTAGTATGGTCTCCTATTTTCTCTACCGACCTCCTTGTTCGAGCAATTCATCGGTCGAAAAGTGTGTACAGAATCGACAACGCAAGACACGTTGGTTTCGTTCTTACATTTATCATATAATCATTCAAATCATCAGTCGTCCGTTTGCACACACCGCATCTATAGACACACCTTTCGCCGCCCCCTTGAACTGCGCGGCGATAACTCTCCAGAGAGCCTATATATAGTCTAATAATAATCCCGAGAACCGGACCTCAATAAGTCTTTTCTGGTGTGGCTAAAACGGACGAGAGTGCCATCTTTTACACCAGGGACCACAGACCTGCCAGCTCAACCCCGGTTTCAACCCCACCGATTACCAATAACCACAAGTCTTTCAGCCATCTTCTGACTACACGGATAGCTTCCAATCTGTGAGCTGGTTTGAGGTTTGCAAGTGAAGCAACAACCTATTGCATGCTTCTTGTCAAGTCCTGGAGACCAGCTTCGAACAAACTCGTCTGAGGCGGCGGCGATAGACTCTTCTCCCACTCCTTTAAAAAGTTCGACGTTGTATTCTTGAGATTGATAGGCATGATGTGGTTCAAGATAGCTTGGGGAAGATCTTCTAGTTTGCATAGCGTCAATGCAGACGACGGCCCCGATTCGGTGCTCGAGCATTGGCGACTCCTGTTCTCAACTTGAATTAGAAAGCTGGAGGCCGTTGCTGTTTGTTTCTCATTAAGCTTTTTTTTTTTTTTCTCTTTCTTTGTTGGGCTGTGTTATTCTTACAATGTGGCTTCATTCTCACCAGACTTTTCCGGACCGGCCGCAGCCACGTCTCCATTTACAGTACTACCACTCCATCGAGACGTCTTGGCACTGGCCGAGTCCCAATTCGACCAATCGTCGTCATTGAAGTTTTCAAACGTCAGCGGCGTCCAGGAGAAGTGTTTTCGGGTCTTCGGTTCAGGCTTGGATGCCACCCGCTTTTTCTGAAAGCGATCACTGGGGCTATCTGTGGACGATCTGCTCGGCGGATCCGACGAGGAGTCACCTTCCGCAGGGGTCGAAACGCGAGTACGATTTGTCGCAGATGGACGGATAATGTTTTGGTCACCATCCATCTTATTCGACCTGAACCCCATCTCAGCGGTCCTATGTGTGGTCCCTGATATGGCTTCGTCGCCTACGGCTGCTTGCCTCAAATCCTCCACAAACGTCCAGAGACCCTGTTTAAAGTCACTAGCCAGCTGTTTGACGCCGGCGGACTGTTGAGCGGTTGGAAGTGGTGCCCAGGTAGCACGTTTGGTCAACGTCTGATTATTTGAGCCAGTCGAAGGAGTAGTGTACGAGTCTGTTGACCGTGCGCTATCCTGGCCGTCGTGGTTCGACAGATCTCCAATAGACCTAATGGGTGACAGTAAGGATAGAGCGCGTGTGTGACCTCCACGAATAACAGTTCTCTTGGGGTATCGGGGGCTTGTTTGACTTTGGGCAAGGAGGATCGCCTTTCGCCTCTCTAGTTCGCTGCTAGGGCTCGCGACTGGGAAGTCCCAAGGGCCGGTCTTGAGGTTTATCGCGGGGGCCAAAGCCCGAGGGGGTTCAATCACCGTGTTCGGCGGTCTCTTTTTACAAGCCTCCGAGACGGTCCATTGTCTGTGCAGTCGCTTCAACTCCACCTCAGCCCGAGCAAGCTCTTCCCGTAGCTCCAACACACGACGTTCTTGTGCTGCAATGGCAATGATGAAGTCGTCTGACTCGGCGGGCGAATTAACGATCGAAGCGTCACCGGGAGTAGGGGGTGTGGAGGGTGTCGGCGTTGGTCTCGAGGGGAAACTGGTGGGCGGTGCAATTGGCAGTGTTAATGAAAGTCGGTTTGCATGTCGGGATGCCGAGGACGAAGATCGAATAGAGCGAGTCCCCGTGTCAACTGTTGGTCGTGGCGGTTTTGATGGAGACATGGAGACTGGGGTCGTGTTCCTGACACTTGACCCACGTTCAATCTGGTCCCCTTCGCTTCCTGATCGCGAATGAATGGAATGGGCCGTAGCTAGCTGGGCCCTATCTTCTAATCTCGAAGTGGCGGTTGACGCACTCAAGACTGCGTCGAGAGACACAGACGCTTGATGCGACGCTCGCGACTGACGGCGCTCCAGGCCCATCTCTACCCACACAAGCAGCGTCAAAGGCCTGGAAAGCAAATGGCACTGATCAAGATTCGCCTACGTCTCGAGACGTCAACGTCAACGACGAACGTCGACGTCGGCTGGTGTGATGATACGAACACGAAAGAGTGGACGGAATACTCGGAATAGCGTGATGTGTCTGGGGAGCTGGCTCCTCTCAACAGCCAATGTTCTTCTAAAATATAAAGCAATGATAATGTTATCGTTGTTTGTGGCGGCTATGCTTGAAAAGAGCGGACGAAGAATTAAACAAATGTCTGTGATAGCGGCTGTGGTTTCATATGAACAGGCGAGATACAGTCCGTAATGACCGTGAGATTGCAGTTACCGCCACATAATCCACCCTCGGCCAGAGCGAACGATGCTGGCAACGATGAACAGTGCGTCAGAGAGCGGAAGTGAGAGAATGGAAGCAGAAAACCGGTCTAGGCATCGGGGAGATTGAAGGAGCCCTGGAGCAGTTCGAGCCTTCCGAGGGCCAGCATAGGTTGGGGGTAGCGCTAAGAACCGGCACTACCTACAGTACTTACCACAGTGTACCAGGGCAGAACCCAGGGGCCAGGGCAGAACTGAGAACGGTGGACCAGGGGAAGGCAAGTACCGGTAACAGTCATGTACGAAATCCGTGACGCGCACATGCTGTAACGCACCTGCTATAGCTGCTACCTGGAGTGGACTAGCTCTGGTTAGTTGGAACTTGGCAGGCGAGAGCCACCTCACAAGTTACAACTTACAATGGGCCATAAGTGGACTAGGGGCATTTACCGTAATGTTCGGCCCGCCGCATTACTCGACCATTCAACCATTGTCAGAGAATTTGATGAATGGCCGAGCAATGCGGTAGGCCAGCTCATCATGGTACTGCTGTACTGCTGTACTGCTGTACACTACACTACGTTGTAGTTACCTCACGCCTTTCATCAGACTTTGCACAAACCATGGCATGTTCCAATAATAGATGAGCCTGGCTATAACTAATTCTGCACGGACTTCTACATAAGTAGTAAGATTCCACGTACAATACATTGTGTGTATGAGATGAACTACTGCCGGACTCTACTAAGTAATCGACCGAAACGACGCTATCATAGCAGTGTTGATGAGTGTCATGTTTTTACAGTGCATACGAACTTACGAAGCAAAGCTGCAAAGGAGGCATGTAAGTAGGTATGTTTTCTCATGTTTTGAGAGTTCAAAGTCGGCGAGATACCAATAAATAGCGCTTCCAATTGCGACCATCTACCTAACAGGTTACCGACCTGACTGTAAGTAGTGTAAGCTTAGCAATTCTAAGCAAGGTGCATTGATAGCTAAAAGCCTAAAGTTGACGCCATTCATACGACCGTTTTGATACTAGGCGCGACACTTGTAAACGGTTTACTATGTACAACCAAATGCCTCTGCATCTTTCATGTAAGGGCTTCCTTCTCGATGCAAGGACGATGAGTGTTGTTTGTAGGAAACCGGTTGCAGGTCCCATAAACTTCATGAATGCCTATTGTAGGATTTAGGACATTGACCCATCCCCGAGTCACAACTAATAAGACATGTCCACGTTTTCGGGTCCTCACTTTTGAAGTTGTGCTCACTCAGGGGTTTACGAACTCAATTAACAGCGGTTACCAAGGGTACGTATCTAGTGTAAGTAGTACTAGAGAGCCGGAGGGCCCTTCTTTAAGTTGCGCCTTTGCCGTATATTACCTAGTGTAGCCCACCAGCCTTAGTTATCATGGCACCATGCGAGATTGAAACGCACTAACATCATAGGCGGTGTAACATAGGGCCTACAGCTGGTGGCCAACTGTCGAGTCGAACGCGCAGGTGCAGGCTACGACGCGTCGAGCATGTGACTACGCGGGGGTTATTCAGGGCAGAAGGCCCGATGTTGCAGCGGACACAGAACGCACAAGGGGTAACGCATGAACTCCAGGATAGTCGCGTTTTACCTGAGTAAGTAACTAATTAATTGTGATTTCCTTTGTTCGGACTTCATTCACTGTGGGTTTTTTTTTTGGTAGGGCAAGCGCATTTGACCCCATTCAAGCTCGTGATGACTTTGATGACTTTGTATGACTTTGTCATCAATTGCTTCCTACAACATGATCCCACATTGCAATCACTTCCGTCTTTCTCCCGGTTAACTCGAACGTTCGGAGACCGGGGATATATACTCCTTTAGCATCTAGACGTGCTATAGGCTCAATTACAATGCCGTTCCCTTTCAGACATATATGCGATTTGCTCCAGCAAATTGACGACGAAGGGCGCAAGTCTCCAGCAAAACAAGCACACACTCACGCGATCGTTGAGGCTTGGTTTCAAAAACACCGCGCTGCTCTTGATGCGCCGGACTGTGATGCTTGCGCTGTGCTCTCCACCTTACTGCCCGAGAGAAGGACTGACCGGGTCTACGGCATTCAGGCCCCGAGATTGCAAAGCATCTTTGGCGGCGCCTATCAACTCGGGGCTTCGCGGGTCGCGGAGCTGCGAAGATGGACCAGACCCGGCTCCGGCATTGATCTTGCCGACTGTGTGGAGGGTATTCTACGCCGAACCGTAAGTCTGATCTAATCAGTCCGAGAGTCCACCGACTGCTGGGAAACAGGGAAAAAGTAAAGGAAACGGATGGAAGATGAGCTGATAGTCTGTAGCCCAACTCCAGCGATGATACGACTCATCTCACTGTAGAGCAAATTGATGGTAAACTAGCTCGACTGGCAGCCGCCAGTAGATTCAGCTCGCCTGCCGTCCAGGCCCTGCATGGAAAGTCCAAGGATTGCAATGCGAACAAATTACTAGGTGATATCTACAAAGGCTTGGGTTCACGGGATGCAAAGTGGTTTACCAGATTGATCCTAAAAAACTACCAGCCTGTAGTTTTGAAAGAGCGTGATGTGCTCCGCAACTATCACCCACTTCTGCCTCAAATGATGGAAATTACAGCCGATTTCTCCACAGCTATTGCAAGTGTGCGCCATCTTGACGAGAAGGCCAACGAGCCGGACACTATCGCAAGTATCTTGAAACCGCGCCTGGGGACGAAGGTTGGAAGACAGAAATGGCTTAAGGGAAGAAGCATTAAAAACTGCATGAATATGGCACGGGGGCGAGTCATTGCATGCGAGCAGAAGATGGATGGCGAGTATTGTCAGATTCATATTGACCTTAGCAAGCCTGATTGTATCCAAATCTTTTCGAAGAGCGGGAAGGACAGTACGAAAGACCGTACCAATCTCCATCAGTAAGCAAAGATGTGATGGCGCAAAGATGTCCGGTCCTCGCTAATTTTCGAATAGGGCAATACGGGATTCACTGAAGTTAGGAAGCAAGGACTGTCCCTTCACCAAAGGTTGCATCCTCGAAGGCGAACTCGTAGTATATAGCACCAAGGTGAGCACCCCTTCGTGGCTGTGCTGGATGTACGCTTACAGGAGAGATAGGAAAAGAAAATCCTCCCCTTTCATAAAATTCGTAAACATGTTTCCCGCTCGGGCGTTTTCCTGGGCACCAAAAACGACTCGCAGTAAGTTCATCCCTGGATTATGATTGATCTGGAACTTACATATCATAATCGCCAGGCCACACAAACATGAGCACCTTATGATCATATACTATGATCTTCTCCTAATTGACGACGAGTCCTTGCTTGGCGTGAAGAATAGCGAGCGGTATCGACGCCTGGGCGAAATTGTGACAACTCGACAAGGTCATGCGGAACTCGTATCCCGGACCACGATACGTACTTCTGATGCTTCAGCCGCACAAGGTCTTCGGGAGCTCTTCGCGCAGTGCATTACCTCTCGTGGCGAAGGGTTGGTGCTGAAGCCCGACGAAGCATATATGGATTTCAGATCGAACCGAAAGCAATACGATTGCTTCAATATTAAGTTGAAGAAGGAATACGTTCAAGGATGGGGTGACGTAGGCGATTTTGCGGTGATAGGAGCATCTTACGATGCGGCCAAAGCAAAGGAGTACAAGATACCCAATGTGAAATGGACTCATTTCTACATCGGGTGCTTGGAAAACCGCGACCAGGCACGGGCGGAGACGGAAATACCCATTTTTCGGGTTACGAATATCGTTGAACTCACTGGGCCAGTCCTGTCGGCATTCTGGGCTCAAGGAAGCCCAATGTGGGTGCTATTCGAAGATAATACGTCGATCCGGTTGAATCTGTGCGGTGGCATGTTAGCGAAGAAACCAACTGTCGTCTTCCCCTGCCCGTTAGTGTTCGACATGCGCTGCTTCTCCTTTGATAAAGAGCCAAACACAGATTTCTGGAGTATGCGGTTCCCGCAGGTTAGCAAGGTACACTATGATCGATCTTACCACGACACGATCAGTTTCTCCGAGCTACAGGACTTAGCCGAGGCAGAAAGGCCTGGTTCGGGAGACGACGATAGCCAAGAAATGCTCAAATGGATCAAAGCACTCGAAAAGATGGATGGCAAGGGATCTGTCATCCATACTTCAAGTCAGGAAAACATCTATTCGGATATACCTCCTTCGCCATCATCGTCGACGACCTCTCAGCTTACTGAGCGCCGATCTGGAAGTAGCTCGCCTCCGTCTCCAAGATATTCGGCTGTTGAAACTATCGCTGCTCCCAAGGAGCCTCAGCATGCCGGTCCGATGGCACCGGCTTCGAATCGAGCCAAAAGACCAGCGAAAGACGACTCAAGATCAACTGATAGCCCAAAGCGTTGTCGCGGATTATCGAGTGTGTCTTCCAATGGTTCATCCCAAAGCACGGCCACGAATGCTAGCCCTATTCGCAAAAGTCACCGGGAACCTCTTAGTCAAGTGGACAACAAGGTAACCAACACGCGCCGCCCAGACCCTGAACACTCTCCACCTACCTTGCCACCACCGAACCCCCTCGCCTCAGGTGAAGGGGATATCCAACTTCATAAACCGGGCGTATCATCTCCTGCCGCGTATTACACGGCATCCGAGCGAGCTTCCTCGCCGGCTACTGAAAACGCAAAGATCCAACAGAAATCACCGGTAGAGACGCCCGGCGAAAGCAAGATGAGCGAGAGCGAGGCCGGCTCTTGTTCTCTGGTTGGACACAAGTGCGCTCTCGCAAACTGCTCAGTCTTACTATCTCCGTGTATATCAGGCTATGCCCTGATCACAGATGACCTACTAGCGCGACACGGCATCACGGCTCCCGTCCTCGACCTGCGGGAATGGGATACGAGAACTGCGGATATACAAGTGAATAAAAGTATATCCGAAATGCCCGCCAGCAGCTTTCCTTCAACAACTTCAACACCTTCGCAGTCTAGTCCTGCCAACATTCCCACCCCCGCCTTCTCTGGAAGTAAGCAGCGCAAGATCTGCCTCGTCGAATCCAAGAGGAAAGAAGCAACGGAGAACTTCTTCACGCAGATTAGAGACGCGAATCTCAGACGAAAGGACGGGAAGAGGGAACGCGTTACGGCGTATGATTGGAGAGTGCTGGAGTCGATTACGGAGTTTGAGGAGGGTAGTAAGTCCAAGACGTCGTCGAGAGGTACGGATCCTTGGAGACGGTTTTATGTGGGTGTTGTGTAGTCTAGGCTAGGGGGGTTTATCATATGAAACTGCACAAGCTATCTAGAGATGTATGTAGATAGAGAGCGTTGATTTATCCGGTTTATATGAGTGGGCGATTCATGAGAGCGTGGTGTAGTTGATGGTATTTGATTCGATGAGAACCCCATGGCGGTTTTAATTTTCTTCAAACTCTTGCGTTTCTTTTCACCCCTGTGTGATCCGGTATGTAAGTCCTAACCTAGTAGATATGTACATATATTCAACCTGACTTTTCATTTTTATATGTGCCACGCTCATGAACATTTCCCTATGAATTTTCCAACGACTCTCAACGTTGGGAGATACTAATTATGTACAGCAAATGCTATGAGGTTGTTGGCGGCAGGTCATATTACACCCATAAGGCAGTTTTACCCACGTGCCCCGGTGAAATCAAACTCAAGATCAAGATCAAGATCACATCGACAGCACCGCATCAGGAGCGAATCAGATAGGTGTGGTATAAGTTGGTTAGGTAGACTCAACATCGGGTCTATTCTGAATTTGCATTACTTCATCCATTATCCATACATAACAAATACAGAAAAAGAAAAAGAAAGAAAAAGAAAAATTTGCGGCGCTCTCTATCTAATCTAGAGTTGTAGCGTAGCGTAGCAGGTAGGGTAAAATATCCCATTTCCATCCGTAGATGGAAATGAGGAAACACTCACCCCTTTCTTCTTTCTTTCTTTCTTTCCTCTCCCTTCCCCCTTTTTCCTTCAACATAAACGTGTCTCTGTCCTTCTTCTTCTTCTTCTTCTATCATTAGATATGCCACGTTTTTTTATTCACTCGGAATAAAACTTTTGCATTCCATTGTGTCCGTTATTATTTCTCTCGCTCTCGATTTTCATATCGTTGCTATCGTTCGTGAGGGGGGGTGAGGTGGTCATAATAGTCGGAACAGTTATTTGAAAAAAGAAAAAAAAAAAACAAAGGAAAAAAAAAAAGGACAGAATTTATGTTGGGAAAACTTCCATCTTCAGTTTGGTTTTGTTTTCCGTTTCTTTTCTTTTGCTTAGAATTTGCCCAGAGCTAGGTTTCCCAGCATCTCGCGACCGGTAAGGTAAGCCGTGCGCCAGAGCGTAGGCACGTCGAGCGTTGACGACAGGCCGTCGGCGAAGCCGAAGAAGAGCATGGGCGGGATCCAGCCGCGCGCGTATTCGAGCGCGAAGCAGCCCTCGGGCATCTTGTACTGCTTGACGGCGCCGCGGTGCAGGTGATGGACGGAACCCGGGACGTAGACTTCGGGCTCGTAGTCGCCGGGCGCGTAGGCCCATTGCTCGCCGGTGAGGATGTGGAAGTAGTCATCGGCGGTGTGGCGGCCGGTGTGGCCCTCCGTGCCGACGGATGTGCCGAAGATGATTATGTATTCGGTGATACCTGGAGGGGAGGAGGGGCATATGTTAGTCTATGGGGTTTCCTGCTTCTGTGCGACTGTTTTCTTTCTTGGGACAGCTTGCGCCGGCGTTGCGTTATCTTTATCCTTGCGCGGGACGGGTACTCGCATCTCAGGGCAGCCGAGTCCTGAACTCGAGTCTCCAGAGATAAAAAGCAACTTACTTGCGTGAATGACGTACACGCCGCCCATGGCGCCGCCGGCATTGTTCAAGAACCACTCGTCAGGGTTTTTGGGATGGTGAGCATTGACGTGAAGGGGGTGGTTTTCGGCGAGCTCGGTGACAATGGCGTTGACGATGGCAGCAGTGTTGTTGCCGTGGGTCTCGATACTGCGCTTGGCAAGTTCGTGCAGCTCATCGGTCCGGAAAACGTAGAAGCTCTCGATGTTGCGCTCGACGAACATCACGAGGGGCGCGAAGATACCGAGCAAGACCGCCAGAACGGTCAATATGCGAGACATCCCGCCGGCCTCTGAGGTTTTCGGTGCCATTGGTCTTGAAGGGAGCACCGGGGCCTAGGAGAGAGGACTAGATTTGTCGAGCGAGGTGAGGAGAGAATAAAGGGAAAGAATTGGGAAAAAAAGGGAGAATTGTCGAAGCAAGTTATACGCGAAGATGCGAAGGATGGCGACGAAACTTTCCAGAGACGCCGAGACCGCCAAATGGTCTCGAGACAGTGTGAGTTATGTGAGCCACGGTATATAGCATCTATACCTAGCGGATTGCCGGCGTGCCATCGGGGCAGGCTAGGTATTCCCGAGGCCTAACTTACAAGTCACAACCTGTTGTAACTTGTTATTATAGGTAGGAAGACTAGACCAAGACGCCCGGGTGATTCGGTAATCCGTGCCCACCAAAAATGGATGTGTAAATGCGATACGTAGCCAATTCAGATGCCCTTTTGTTTTTTATTTCCTGTGCGCCTTTCGAGCAAAGCCACATCGAGATCAATTATCCCGGGGTTTACTGTGCCCCTACCTTCAGAAGGCCCATGCCGTTCTGGAAACTTTCGTCTTTGGCGTTCGTATTCGTAACGCGCCAGCCATTTGATGAGCCGAGCCGAGCTTGTCCTGTCAGCTGTATGATGATTCGCCAATTGGTTGCTGGCGGGGGCAGGCAATTCGTTCCGTTCCGCACCGTACCTTACCTAGGTACCTACCTAACCTAGATAGGTATCTACCTATGTACTTAGGTACATAGGTCCTTACCTACTAGCTGAACTCACCCCTCCGTTACCGTATCCATAATCTGGCCCGCCTATTCTAACTAGCGCCTCACCTGTGGGCCGTGGCTCACGATGTGGAATTTGTAGACTTGAACTTTGCCTTCACATACACGGAACGACAACCTTGCAACACCATAACGACTCTCCAACGACAACAAAAAACACTGCTGTGAACACTTAGGTAAGAAGCCGTTAATAGTTGTGATTGCGTCAATTGTCCTGTCTAACTTTGAGTTGGACGAAGTCCCGGTGCTGGTGTAGCTAGCTAAACTTGCTGTCGCGTTAACTAACCAGAACTTCTTAGCTTGGCGACTTTCCATCCTCTTGTCTGCAATCTTCGTACTTACAAGTACCTACTGGTATAGGTATCTTCAAAGTAATTCATCTCCATATACGACCAGCGTAGCGAAAAAAGAAAACCGCAGAAAAGGCTTGCCGCACCCTCCGCTACTCTCTCGCCCTCACGAATCGCACCCCGCGCCGTCGACGACCATGGCGCAAGCGCAGGCGCAAACGATCACCGCGCCGGGCGAGCTTCTCGGCTCATGCAGTAAATACAGCGCCGGC
This sequence comes from Xylariaceae sp. X187, assembly GCA_028637585.1. Lineage (NCBI taxonomy): Eukaryota > Fungi > Ascomycota > Sordariomycetes > Xylariales > Xylariaceae > Xylariaceae sp. X187. Next base: position 3,206,834 of record JAJIZN010000002.1, on the reverse strand, counting down.
CCAGGAACCCACATCCACGACTCGAATCTCTATTCCTCACTCTTGGGCATCATCAGTATCACTCAACCCGAAAGAGCGCCGGGCCCCGCGAAACGCCTGCACCGCATCTCTGCGCTCAGAGAGAAGCCTTCCAACTCTTCCGCGAATGCTCTCCCCACCATTTCCGTCGCGCCCGTCAGCAGCAGTACCACCGAGCACCATCACAAGCGAGAGGTACTCCCCGAGGTCGGCAATGTCGTCTTGTGTCGCGTGACGCGAATCACGCCCCGTGAAGCCACTGTCGCTATCTTGGTCGTTGGGGACGCTGTGCTATCAGCGCAATGGCAGGGCGTGGTGCGCGTGCAGGATGTGCGCGCTACGGAGAAGGACAAGGTGAAGCTGTACGAGAGCTTCCGACCTGGTGATATTGTGCGGGCACAGGTAGTAAGTTACCTCGAATGCTACAGACCAACGAAACGCAAAGGACAAAAAGATAGAACTGACGGCTGGGATGCAGATATCCTTGGGCGACCAGGCAAACTACTATCTTTCGACCGCGAGCAACCAACTCGGCGTCATCATGGCTACAAGCGAGGCCGGGAACACCATGTATCCGGTCAGCTGGAAGGAGTACAAAGACCCGGAAACAGGACTAGGAGAGCTACGGAAGGTTGCGAGGCCTCTTTGAGTAACGCCCAGTTCGGTTCGAATTCAATAGTACGGAGGGACAATCTCCTCGAATCTCCTCGCCTGACGGATATCTAATGGATGTTGGACGATATACACACTATACACATCTTATTTGAAGCAGGCATGCTTGCTCAAGTCGGATTGCGTACATTATGGTGGCAGGCCCATAATACGCGATAGATGTTTCGCGTGTGGAAGCGAGCGAAATCCCTCTAGTCCGTAATGATGAACCACAGTGAATCCGACTCATGACGATGACGAACGGGACGTGGGATGAAGCCGAAGAAAGATATACCAATTGGGCGAATAAGAGGTGGCTAACCCATGGCGCCTGGAAACCATTTGCCGAGTGCATTTCAATTCAGTTGCTGGAAGTGTTGAACAACGGTGCAATCAATTCGACAAAGTCTCCCTGCTACGATATTGCGAGTCAGAGAATTCTAAAAATATGCAAGACGGTAGGGAGGGTCTGTTTCGAATCTCAGTGTGTGATATCTGCCCCTGTCTCCAAAGTCAGGAGGTTGATTGCACACATCGGACTCATTATCAATGAGAGCTCGCGGCGAATTAAGCAATTACCAAAAATACGAAAATAAAATGCTGATTGATAAACATTTGAGACTATAACAACTAACCTAATGCACAATGTTTACCGGTTCGTGAGTGTGTTAAGTACATAGTAGATACTTTAGGGGGGTTGACCGGGGAACCCACTATCTTCACTATCTAACCTTAGGTCAATTGATACCTTGACGTATCGGTATCTTAATAGTATCTCAACCCATCCAGGAACAAAAGGGCAAGCTGAAACTTGACATGACATGTGCAGCCAGACCTTCGCCAAGCGTCCCATAATTAATACTTTACGTTACAACTTGACAACTTGACAACGTCGAAGCCGTCTAAGTATCTATCTATCTATCTACCTACCTATCTACGTCCGTAGTAAGACTTACTCTACATTCCGATGACTACCTCCCTTTCCTACCATGTCATGCGACGATTATAACGGCGGAACCTCCCTGTAAAATGGGTAATGAGATGAGTATACGATTATACCGCAAGCTTGAACTTTCCTTCCCCCGTTCGTTGACTTTGAACTTAACCTCGTATGCACGCACTTACCAATGCCCAATGGTGATTTGAAAGAGGCCCATTAGTGAAAGCACAGACTTCGAACTCTACGTATTTATTACCTAAGACAATTAAATCGAGGGATGCCCCAAACCTCCTCAATCTGTAACACCGATCTGCCCCAATCCTTTTTTCCTTTTGTTTCCTTTTCCCTCCTCCTCTTCCTCTATTCTCTTCCTCTCTTCTCTTCTCTTCTCTTCTCTTACCTGAGCGATCCCATCTCCAAGTCACGGGAAGCAGAAGCAGAATGAACGCGTGTGTGTAAAGCGCTTTCAAACAACAATGTCTACAACCATGATCATGACACTCCCGCCAAAAAGTGCTCTCCGGTCCACAGGAGGTCCAGGCACTGCTACAGTAACATCATCAACTGCAACCACAACCACCGAAAACGACCCATGCTGTCCAAACTGCGGTTTCTCCCTCCCCTCCCCGTCCTCCGACCCGCACACAGCCCTCCTCGAAGCCCAACGCCAAATCGAAGATCTCCAAGGGCAAGTCCGCCTCTTGAACGAGAAAGCAGCCGCAGCCGTCGACCGCTGGGCCGACTACGAGGACGAACTCTCGCGTCTCCGAGCCGCTTCCCTATCTACTACCACTACCACCGCCACCACCGCCACCACCACCACCACCTCTTCTACCAAACATGCCAACGGCAATACTACCAGACCCATAACCCCGGACCCGAGCACAAGTACCAACACCAGTAGTCCGCGCTCTTCATTCCTAGGCGCCGGTGCCGCCTCTCGGATAAGTCAGCTCTTATCCCCGCGGAGATCTACACCTGTCGTCGCAGACCGGCACCATTCGAATAATAGTAGCAGCCCTACCCCACCACCACCACCTCCACCACCACCACCGCCCGAAGCAGCGCAAACCCGCGAATTAATAGCTGCGTTGGCACAAGAACGACGTCTACGCACTGCCGCTGAAGAGAAATTAGCAGAGACCAGTCGGGAGATTGAAGATTTGAGCGCGTCGTTGTTCGAAGAAGCTAATACGATGGTGGCGGCGGAGCGGAAGGCGCGCGCCGAGCTCGAGGAGAGGGTTAATCTGCTCGAGACGCGGGACCGGGAAAAAGGGGAGCGGCTTTCGAGGCTGGAGGGAGCGGTTAGACGGATTGAGCGGGTGAGGGGTTTGTTGGCTGATAAGAGTAGTTCCGGGGTGGATGGTGAGCGGGAGGTTGGTGGGGAAACGGATGCGGAAGCGGATGCGGAGACGCTATCGGAATCGGACTTTGAGAGGTCGATCGATGATGATTATGGGAGCGAGACGCGAAGGATGACGACGGGTGCTGGGCGTGCGAGTGTGGGAGGTCGAAATGCTCGGAGGGAGAGTCTTGGGGGAGGTTGAACACTCTAAGTGATGAGGACATGGAGAAATAAGACAGAGGAAATGGGAGGCTATCAACTCTCAGAAACCAAAGTCCCCCCCTTTGTCGTATCACGAAGCTTGAACCGCCCCGAAGCTATCATGAACCGTCGCCATCACCGTCTTCTCCTCTATCTATGGAGGCAGAATCCCACCCACAGTGGAAGAGCGGATCGAGTAGTTCACTTAACCTACCTACTCATCTTAAGGGACTCCTGGCATCTTTTAAACTAGTGTACTCAGCGACAGAATAATCATCATCGGTGCATCTACCTCCATGCCCCTCCCTCCGTATGCTCAACCCGAACGAAACGAAACGAAACGAAAGAAAAGTACGAGTACGAGTACCTACTTTAAGCCGGATAGACCCTGTCCACCTCTTATCCACACGGTTATTTATATACCCCGCCCGCCCATAAGTCAGTCAGTTTGATCCGGATGATGGAAAAAAAAAAAAAAAAAGGACAATATATATCGCGATGTCTCCCCCCCACAAACATCTAGGTTAGATCACTTTAACAAAGACCAAAAAAAAAAAAAAAAAATTACCACACGGATTACATGAATTCATCACATCAGTAGGATAAGATTAGTAAGATAGATATCCCTAGGGCTTTTTTTATCAACCTGCCTACCTCTGCTCTAATTACACTCCCGCCCATCAAGTGACCACCACTACCCACTAGGTATTGGATACCAAGGCGAGAGACATGAATACCTAAGACTGAGGAAAAGAAAAGAAAAGAAAAAAAAGGGGGGGACAGGAAAAGGGGTTACAAAAAAGGAAGAAGGGGGTTTGTATGTAGTCAACGGGATGTTAACTTTGAGATCCCCCCCCCCCCCCCAAAAAAAAGAAAGATCCAAGAATCAGAAAAGGGGGGGGGGTGTGTGGGAGAAAAGAAGAAGAAAAACATTAATCATCTACCTATCTAGCTTTGAGAGTGAGAGGAATGATATATATATATATATATATATATATATATGATGGGAAGCAAAACCCCAAACTCCACGAGCTCCACGTACGTATCTACCTATACTATTGGTACTTTCAACATGTTAGTAAGCAACAGAATCGAAAGCACAGTCATATTTCACGATCAAAAAAAAAAAAAAACGCGGACAACGCATCAAGTCTTCATCGTCAGGTCCCCTTCCAGGGACCACTGACCAGAACCCCAATTTGTACTAACAATGTTGTAGAAGTCTCGTTCGTACGTACGTACGTTGCATAGGGTAGGTAGGTTTATTCGGATAAGTCAAGGGTCTCTTTGCAAGTCCCCTCAATCCACACACATTAGCCTCTTTCTCTCTTCTGTCTCTTCTCTTTCTCATTTCATCTCTTCTCGTTTCTGTTTGTATATACAGTCTTTTTTTTCACATTCGTCCTCCATCAAGAAAGAACAATTTCCTTTTACTCATCCATTACGGAAGCAAACTTGTCCATCATAGTCTGGTGGATCTCCTCGTACTGTAAGAAAAGGGGCGGTTAGCTCACTTCCCAATAAACCAAATCGTCATCCGCTAGGGAATACATACTTTCTTGCAAACCACAGCCTCACCATCACTAGGGTCCTCGAATTTCAGACCGCGGAGCTGGGCCTGGAGGTCACTAGTAGCCTCACGGACCTTAGCCCAGTTCTGACCCTGGGCAATAGCTTTCTGGGCTTCGTCATGGAAGCCCATCATGAGCTTCATCATCCACTCCGTCTTCCAGAGCGGGCAGAACTGGTCGTATTTCGAGTATCCGTTCTGCTGTAAGAAGTCCTCCTTGAGCAGCGTAGCGATATCCAGCGTGATCTTGTCCGGGTCAGACAAGGCCGACTTGCCGACTAGCTGCACGACTTGGTCAAGCTCTTCCGAGTCGGACAAAAGCTGCTTCACGCGGTTGCGGAGTCGAGGGAAATCAGGCAGCTCCTTCTCGTACCATTTATCCAGCGTGTTCGTGTACTTGGAATAGGATACAGCGGTGTTGATGGAAGGGAAGTGTTTCCGCTGGGCCAGCTTCTTGTCGAGACCCCAAAAGACTTGCACGATACCCAGGGTAGAGCTAGTGACAGGATCGGAGAAATCACCACCGGGGGGACTGACGGCACCGACGATACTGACACTGCCCTCGCGCTGCGGAGAGCCTAAGCATTGAATCTTTCCAGCACGTTCGTAGAAACTGGCTAGCTTGGTACTCAAGTAGGCGGGGAAACCCTGATCAGCAGGCATTTCACCCAGACGACCGGAAATTTCACGCAAAGCCTCGGCCCACCGGGATGAAGAGTCAGCCATCATAGCCACGTTCATGCCCTGGTCACGGAAATACTCGGCAACCGTGATACCGGTATAGATGGAAGCTTCTCGAGCAGCGACAGGCATGTTGGAAGTATTGGCAATCAACGACGTTCGCTTCATGATGGGCTCTCTGCGGCCCTCGACTTCGATAGAAAGCTCGGGGAAGTCCTTCAAGACCTCGGCCATTTCGTTGCCTCGTTCACCACCTTTTCAGCACCATTTTGTTAGTTACCCATTCTAGACAGGCTTAGTAGGAGGTTGGTAGAGCTTAGTCTGATTCTTAGCATTACTCACATCCGACATAGACAATAATATCGCTGTTGGAAAACTTGGAGACAGACTGTGAAATGACGGTCTTGCCACATCCGAAAGCGCCGGGAATAGCAACGGTACCACCCTGTACGCTGGGGAAGAGGGCATCCAAGACTCGTTGTCCGACAATAAAGGGCCTGTTGGCAGACAGCTTCTCGGTAGTAGGCCGGGGAACTCGGACAGGCCACACTTGCATCATGCCATGTTCTGTCTTGGTGCCGTTGAATTCGATTTCTAGGATCTTCTCGTCGACGGTGTACTCGCCCTTTGGGGCGATCTTGGTGATGACACCCCGCGCGCGAGGAGGCAGCAAAATCTTGTGGACTTTGATGAACGAGTTCTCGAAGACGGTTCCCCATACGTCACCTCCGGAAACGTGATCGCCGACATTCATAGTCGGCGTAAACTCCCACTTCTTCTCGCGATCGAGGGCGGGGGCGGCGATACCACGGGGGATGTAGATGCTTTGAACCTGCTTTTGGATCTTCTCCAGCGGGCGCTGGATACCATCGTAGATGTTGTGTAATAAACCAGGACCGAGCTCGACGGATAGAGGCTTGCCAGTTCGTAGGACAGGATCACCGACGGTTAGACCGGCTTTTCAAGCGTCAGTAATCGTCTTATCGAAAGCTGAAGCACGCGGGGCGGGATATACCGGTTTCCTCGTAGACTTGAATAGTGGCTTGGTCGGCAGAGATCCGAATAACCTCGCCAATCAGCTCATCGTGGCCGACTCTGACCTAATAGAGCGTGAGTAGACGTGGATGGACGAGCAAAGCGCAGGGTCTCGTACAAGCTCGTACATGGCAACACCGAGCAGGTGCTCGGCGACAACGACGGGTCTATGGGGGAAAGCGTTAGCGCTCGCTCGGTCGGAAAGGGCGCGCCAAGTAACTGGATAGCGATGAGGTGTTTACGGACCCGGAGACGGAGTAGACCTTGCCTGTGATTCGGAACGTCAGCGAAGCAGCGCAGCGACAACAGACGGGCGAACGTACCAGCATCGGATCCATCGTGGTTCTTCTTCGTGGCGTTCGCGGACTGCCAAAGAGATCAGTACACATTCGTTGCTCTGTATATGTGTATGTGTGTATAGTATAGTGGGGGTAGCAGAGCGTGGTGCAAGCTTACCGGCGCCATCTTGAGAGTCTTTGCGACTGTTGTGGGAGGGTTGACAGCTTCGGGGGCGGAATCGGGCAGACTAGGCGGAGCTGAAGGGGAAGTTGGTGATGTCGAAGTGGAGGTTGGAGATGGGGTGGTATTGGTTGCAGTGTCAGCAGCAGCTGTGGAAATGGAAGAGGAAGTGGAAGGGGAAGTGGCATTGGAAGGGGCAGTGGCAGTGGCAGTGGCAGTGGGAGTGGCAGTGGAAGTGGCAGTGGAAGCTCTCGATGGCAGCACCAGCAGGTCCCACAAGGATGGGCTGTGCAAGTCTCTGGTAACGCTCTTATTACCGCTGGTCTTCAGGTCCGGGATTGCTGTGGTGTCCAGTAACTTGCCCGATACTTTAGCCTGTGTTGGGTGTGACGGGTGTGTCGCAGGGGAAGATGTGGATAAAATGCTGGCATCTGTAGGGCGTCTTTTAGTGGTCGTTGGGGAGTCGCCGATGTTACTCCCATCGTAGTCCCGACGAATGAGATCCACCAGCGACCGCCGGGCCTTCAAGGTCGGTCGTGGTTGTAGGCCGAGCATTCAATTGTTACTGGCTTGATAGTTAAAGCGTCAGTATGCGCGATGCTACCCGAGGTTCATAGGCGGACTTGGAGCTAAAAGTACCTACCAGTATTACCACTGCGATGACAAAAAACAGGCAGATAGACTTTCAAATAGTACAGACCGTACCCTGATTTTTTTGAGTTTTTTTCATTCACGGGCGTTGAACGCTGCTGATGAAGTGCGAAGAAAGATGGGTTGTTAATTATGGCGGGCATTTGGAAGGGCGAAGGGTTGAGCTGCCAGGTACAAGTACCTACGTAGGTACCTAGGGTAACCACCATGTGCAGGCTTCTGTACAGGTTAGATACCTTATCAGGTACCGAAGCTCTCCAAGTATCATCTTGTTTGAGCGTTCTCAAGTAACGGCAACCACGGCGGCCAGAGTCACTTCCAAAATGTGAAATATACTCACAACGCACTTTCCGTTCACATCTTTCAAGATGAAGGCGTTATTTAACAAGACTAAAAAGAAGTGCAACAGTCCATACCTTGACCTACCTCCCTTATGGAAACAGACGACATATAACCTTGAGTTCTCGTTGACGTCTCGTTGACGTCTCGTTGACGTTGCGCTTTCGCTCACATCCAAACTCTACACATGGTGTGCCTACCAGTAAGTCAACATGTTCGTTCTCACACGGCCATCATCATCGTCGGCGGCAGCCATCTCACCACAAACACGTCTCACCAAATCAATCAATTGGCTCTTATTGTAACAATCTGGTCATTTCTCCTACTCACAACAGCTCGTTCATACAGACTCTGTCCCATCGCATACATTGCAATGGCCAGCGATTGATGCCATGAGAACACGAGCAACAGACGAGGCACCGGCTTCAGTAAGAGAAATGAAATCTCATACATATTACTCATATCCAAGGAAACTAGGCACTCGTATTCCTCGTTCAGACAAGCTGGAATATGAGATATCATGGAAGTAAAGGTTGAGTATGGAGATGCTCAGGTAAGCCTTGAACTATACTAATTCGTAGTGAAATCTCATTCTCATCGGTTCATACTCCTTATACTGCACATCTAGGCAACAGCTCTCCAATAAACACCACCCATTGGTTGGGGGCGTCAGGCGCCCTTCGAATTCGGGGTCCATACGCTACCACGCTTGATTGGCCTTCGCCCAGGTAATAAGTTCGCCTCATTTTTTACCCAAGAAATAACCTCCATGAGACGCATCATTGATAGGACTTCATCTCTCCCTTTTATTATCTGGCCTTCTATCAACACCATCACACATGATATCTATAAATGCCATTAGCCACTAGAATTTCGTGCCTCGTGGCTTTGAGGCTATTGAGGACCCGAAGCTGTTGGAGGAGGAGCACCTCGACGAGTTCGAGGGCAGCCGATACTATCCCGTCGATATAGGCGATGTCTTCGTCTCCACGTATCAGACCATTGGAAAACTGGGCTTTGGCAACACATTCGACGGTGTGGTTAGCTCGGAACCTCGTATACGTGTCCCTCCACGACATACATCCAATCCTTTGGCTTTCAAAGCCTAGCAGCTAGCAAAACAACAAGAATCGTCAGTACGTTGCTTTGAAAGTTTTTACCTGAGTCCGTCCAAGGGAACCGAAAAGAGTTTCAGTTTCTGGAGACTGTTGGCAAGATAAACTCCATCACATCCTGGATCCTGGTTATCGTAATGTGCCGAACGGCGCTAGATATATTCGAGCTTCACTGGCCAGGGAGGTGACCATTACTGCCTTGTCCAACAGCCGATGTGGGAAAGACGTTCCGGAACGGACTGCTTCGTCGAAATCCCAGTGAGCGCTTCACAGATGAACTTCTCAAGGCTAGGTTGAAGCACCTGTATGTGGCCCTTGACTACCTTCATTACGAGCGCAAGCTGGTGCATACAGGCAAGCCCCTACTGATAATTTCCCTTGAACTATGAATTAGCCTTTCTGACGTATTTGAAAGATTGCGACATTAAGACAGACAACGTTCTTCAAAGCATCAAAGATCCGAGTTTATTAGAAACATTTTTAAAGGCGAACTTGACTCTAATCCTTCACCCCGAAAATTCGTTGGGGACGCCACGATTTATGCTTCGCGGCCGCCCGAGATACCCGCGACGTTTTGGCCAACCAGTGCTAAGCGACTTTGGCGCGGCGGTTCGGGGAGATGTGCAGCGCAATCATGATGCGCTGCCGGCGGTGCATCAGCCGCCAGAAGTAATCCTCAAGGTCGATTGGAGTTATCCCGTGGAAATTACGTTGGTGTCCTGGTACGTACGGACATAGTATCTGCCGTCTCTTTGCCACCACTGTCGAATATGGATGACAGGCTAACCTCGATGATCAGATATGGGATATGTATCAATATGGACACCTCTTTGATAGCGAGAGTCCTGACGACAAGGGCTAGTTAAACGCGTGCCCACTTGGCCGAGGTGATTTGAATGCTAAATACATTCACTCTGTGGCCATTGTTGCTCACTTCTGCTGCTGCGCCAGGAAAATGGATTGCGGACGTACCGATACCGTCGGAGATGAGCCTCGAAAGCTGTGAACTATATCTTGAGGGTGAGAGGAATGCTGCAGCGGCGTCCGGAGGACGGAAAGACGGCAAAGCAACTTCTTCAAGATCCATGGATCAACTCGTGAGCCAGCTCGAAGCTAGTTGTGTTTGCAAAGGCCGGTAGTTCAGTGCCGGACAACGAGGACCATGTTGACATTTGGCCCAAACCATTCATTGGAATATACATGCAAGCCAACCCAAGACGCAAAAGGTATGACATCTTGGAGACGAGACGCCAGTGACGGGAATAGGATTACTTATCCTCGTACATATTCCAGAGTCGTCTACTCATGACGTCCCTTGCGTTGGCTGTCAGCGAGGCAATTTTCCATGCTAGTCGCCAGCGAAACCATTGAGTACCGCGGTCGCTGCAGGGAAATAAAAAGCCCGCTCGAAGTCAATGGTCAATAATACCCCAAGACTTCCCAAAGGATGTGTTATGTTACGACACACAATAAGAGACAAGACTGGTACCAGAACGGTATTAATACAGCGGTAATACGCCTCCATGATTCGAGCCTAAGCATTTCCAGGCGTTATGAAAAGTCAACTGAGCCTTTGTAGATGGAAGGTAAAGTCAAGTAAGGGCCGCAACGCTTGAAAAAAAAAAAAAAAAAAAGAAAAAACCATAGCCTATACGAATAGACACTCATAGCTATGGAGAATAGTAGGTAGGGATCTCCCTCAATTCTTTTTTCTACAAAGACAGTTTACAAAACAGCCCCCTTTTTTCATATCTAGGTAGGTAGGTGTTATAATGGTTACCTCTTCCAGATTATATCTGCTCACCACCTTCCCCTGAAATGGTAAAAGGTAGGTAGGTATCTAGGTTAGATACATACATAAGTAAATACATAAAGTAATTACCTAGATAATAGATTCGTCCCCTATCTAGAACCGTGTTGTAGTTTTGGTTGATAAATTTCGCACACACGGAAAAAAATTTCCTAAATTATAGAACAAAGTTTCCGTAGAGAATAAATATTTCGTTTTCGTTTTCGTTTCGTACCGGTGGAGGGTCTTTTTTTTTTTTTTTTTTTTTTTTTTTTCTTTTCCCAATTCCCGGGTATCATACCACCAACCCCCGGAAGTAATTATAACCTAGGTAGGGATACCTAAACCAATTTTCTTTTCCCCCCTCCGTAAATACTTTTTTGTTTTCAGCTTTTCGTACACAAAGAAACCGTACCGTATCCCTCCCCCACTCCCCTTTTTGTTTTGTCCCTTTCCCTCTCCTCCTCCCCCTGTGATTCCCAACAAAAAAAAAAAAAAAAAAGATCACGACTTTTCTAGAAGAGGCTGCAACACCTCCAGCGCCTTCATCGACTGCTCATGCGACAAAATCACCGCCCCGGCCCTCGCGGTCGAAAGATACGAAAGCTCCGCACTAACCCCCGTCTCAATCATGCGCATCTCGTCGACCAATTTGCCCGCGACGCCGGATACGATCCCCGTCGCCTCCAGGGGCAAACAGGCCAGATCCAGGAAAATCGGGACTAGGTCCCCTTCGGTATCGCCCACCAATGCATCGCCGAACACGCCGAGGAGACTCTTGTCCAAGAGCAGCGACGGCGCGTCTTCTTGCGCGAGCGTGATCGATAGGAACTTCGGCTGTACGGCCAAGACGGCGATCAAGCTCGTATAGAGCTTCGTGTCCATGTTATCGAGCCAGCTGGCGCGGGGGGCGGTTCCGTTGTTCGAGTTCCCGTCGCGGCGGGCGGAAGGGCGGGCATGGCTATCCATCAACTCCGAGACGTCGCGTCCGGAACATTGCACGAGACTTAGGCCGTCGCAGACATACGGGACTACGTCCCTTTTCTTGAGTAATTCGAACGTCCGCTTTTGAAGCTCCGCGACGCTGGATGGGGGAGGCGTGGGCGGTGCTTCCGCGCCACTACTCTGACTTATGGAACGACCGGTCCGCGAAGTCGTAGCGGGCGAAACATACGCCGTGCCCCCCTCGGCCTCCACACACTCGAAATTCCTGGCTAACAGCGTCTGCACGACCGTGTCCTTTTTCCTGCGCGGGACGAGGATGAAGTCCGAGTAATACGTCGTGATGAACAAGATCGGGATCCCGGCCAGCGCAAGCGGAGAGGTCAATTCCATGACGCGGTTGCCCGCGTCCATGCCGGCGCTGATGACGGAGATGACGAGATAGGTTTCTTTCGAAACCGTCACTTGCTTGGCAACATCCCGCGGTAGCCGCTCGATCACCGGCTCGAAGACGGTCTTGGCCCAGTTACTGTGGCAGACGACGGAGCATTCGATGGGGGTTATGCTGATGTTCAAAAAGGCGTGCCGGGTGGTGTCTAGCGCCTCGGCGTCGGCGCCCTCGACGCCATTGGAGCGTAGGCAGACTTCGCCGGCTCCCTGGGGCAGGAGGACTTGTAATATTGGCTGTAGGAAGCTGGGGTATAAATCCAGAGGTATGTGGATCAAGCTGAAGGTCCCCTCCTAGAATGAAACATGTAAGCAATCTGACCGTAATCGTTTTCTTTCCTTTCCTTTCCTTTCTTTTCTTTTTTCTAGTTGTTCTCCTCAATGATTTCATCTCATTTCATCTCATCTTTCTCCTCTCCCTCTGGATCCATGTGCCGGTCTGGTCGTGTGCGCAGCGTGCATGGCCGAGCTGGGTATGTAGTTCCCAATTACCTCATCGATTGCCTGGTGATTTGATCCCCCGGTATACATCTTCACACATTTTTTGCTTCCCCGCCATCATTTGATTCGAACCATTTTCCATCCAATCGTGGTCAAACCAAATACAGGTTTGGACCAATGGTTTCGTACCGTGTGATTGACCACCACGAAAGCCAGAATGCGGGGAGAAGGATTTGATTTAGGAAGAAAGGAAAAAAAAAAAAAAAAAAAAGATTATGGCTCACCAGGAATGATATCTGCGCATTCATCATTTTTCCCTAGCTATCCAAAAATGGCTGGGGGGGTTTGTTTCTTCCGAAAAAGAAAGAGGGGCCGCCACCCGGATGTTTCCTCCGAGTTTTAGGGTCAAGGGAAAACGGGGAATCCCTATAAGGTAAAGAAATCAATGGAAAAAAATTGATAATAATATATATTTTTTGGGAATAAATGTAAGTATAATAGTAACAATAATGATAATAATTCCACAGCCCCGGAGGTTATCCCGGTACTCTTGTTGGAGAGGCGACTGTAAGTGATGATTGGGCGAGGACGGGGATGTGATCTCGGGTTCCGTGTCGGACAAGGTTGGCTCAGTTGGGAGGGATTCGTTTTGCGAGAGAAGCTTCGACTTTTCGCGGCCTTGAAAACCTCCGGGATTCAATGACCGTCTTATAACGGGGATGTACTTGTCTTCCTCGCTTTCCCCCTTGACTATCATTTATTCCCTCATTCAGGGGAAAAGAAGCGGGCTTGTAATATGTTCTTTTCCTTCAGGTCAATTTGAGGGAAGAAAGAGCGAGGACCAGCGTTGACGTTGTTGATAAAGAAGAAAAAGGGAAATGAGTCAACGAATGTAGATTACTAAAGAAGAGTAGCGTAGAATGTTAGATAAGTGAGGTAATGTAGGTAGGATTGACCAAAAACCTCTTACTTCCTTGATGGCGATAGATAGGGCTGTTAGTGGGAAAGTGTTTTCTTGTGGTTCCTCAGGAAGTCTTGGTTTTTCGGACAGACGGGAGTTGTCTCGGACAATGTATTTGTAAAAAAGGGATCATGAGTGGGAAAAAAAGACCCTGATTGAAGAGAACAAAGCAAACAGAAGGTGGGCAAAAAAATAGAAGGCGTCAGGTTAGTAAGGTTTGGTGCAAAGGCACACCTTATTATGGTAGACGGGTACATCCAGCCAATGCCGTAGTGTTAGTGTGGAGAGAGAGAGAGAGGGATAGAGGGAGGGAGGGAGAGAGGTGACCTTTACGGCCCTTACTTACGTATATCTTGCCTGCACTAGGTAGGTAGATCTAGATTGAGGTGGGTAGGCAAGTTCTACGCTAAACACGAAGAAGAGGAGAAGAAGAGTGGGAGAATGAGAGATATCAAAGATAAACGAGATAAACGAGACAAAAAATAAAAATATAAAAATAAAAATAGAAAAAGACACTATTGTCGGTAGATTCAATCGGGAGTCGGTAGTAAGAGTAGTCCATTTACTTCCTTCCTCTCCGGAAGGTAATTGTAATTAAAGCTCTTGTCGAGTTCGGCGCGAGATTAAACAAAGCAGCAGTAGCAAGCAGTAGGTAGGTAGGTAGGTACCATGTGCCTAATTTAAAAAGAAAAAAAAAAACAAAAAAAAAAAAACATTAACACCAACACCAACACCAACACCAACATTGACGATAACACCACTCGGACCTCGGAATGGTGCAGAATCAGTAGATCGACAATGTTACACGTGCCGCGAACGATGTGTCGAGTTTTTTTTGTCGTGTGGACGACGTTGTGGTTGCTGAGTCAATCTTGTCTATGCGGCCGTCATGTACGCGGTGTATAGATATTGATTGCTGAACCTGCAGCGAGCGACGACGCAAGCTCCGATGTAAGACGTACCGTCTCTGGTCACGAGATAATAGAGAGATAGAAAGAAAACGCAGCGAACGATATCGGAGCAAGGGGGAACTTCGCTTCATTAACTAAAGATGCGACCGGTGAGATGATGCACTTAGGTGTTCGGTGAGGTTTGTTTGATATTTTTGGCTGTCCGCATGGAAATATATCGTCGAATGTCGGCTTGACGTCGGGGTGAAGCCATGTGGTTTTGGTGCTGTTCCATCGGACTGAACCGACGGACTGAACCGAGTGACTTGGTCGAGTGACTCAATTGAGTGAGTTACGCAGTATTATTTCCCCATGGAAAGTCAAAAAGTCAAAAGTCCCCTAGAATGGGCATCCCGCGAGCTCGGAAGGGCACAACAAAGACAAGACTACTTTTGCACATGCCGACATCATAAGGGGACCGTCTCATTGCACGATGTACGGTGCATTTGTATTGCATTGGAGGCAAGGTAAGGGAAAAAGGCAGTTCCAAATGGTGGGCAATTGGTAATGGGCAATTTGGCAATTTGACATTCGACATTTGACAATTAGTAAGCTGGATTCCTGTCGCTCGTTCTTGCTTCTCAACTTCTTTTGAAGGGGAAGCTTTCCACAAAGCGTGGAGTGATGTGTCGACAGTGTCCGAAAGTGTCTCTGTAATTACAAAGCTCTACCGGTACCCTTGCCTTGCCTATCCAAAAAAAAAAAAAAAAAAAAAAAAAAACTCGGATTCTTCTCCTATCTCTGTTGCACCGAGACTGCAGCAGGCCGCTGCGTGATGACGTCTTGTCCGAAGGGATCATTCCATCTTTCCATCTTAACTTGGAAAGTACGGGATTCAAGTATGCGTACCGGTCTGCCTAGGTAAGCAGGAACATGACTTCTCAACGGGCAGCTGGATGGAAGTCTCAGCCGAGCCCTCACTTAAACCTGCCTACCTAATTAATAAAACTGACCTTGTTGACGACCCAGCCACCTGCTCACTCACATTCAACAAAACTCTCACTGACACTGATGGAAGAAGCATCTTTTCACACAATGCGCGGGTCCCCGTCCCGACGACATCGCAGTGTAGGTAGTCCTACTTACTATGCAAGTACACCAATAAGAGTCGGGAACTTGGGGGTCACGGCACTTCACGATAGGTAACTCGTGGACTTTCTTTACCTCCGCGAGCTAAGGTGGCGGGACTGGTGTTTCCCTTCCTTCCTTCCTTCCTTCACTTATACACTAGATACCTCGGTAGTTCCCTATCTGGCGTCATGCCAAACAGGTCATAGTGTAAGACGCGGGTCGACGGCGTTACATACTCGAAGCGCCAAGTCTTTATTAGCATCCGATCTTTTTTTTTTTTTTAATAACTGCAAGCAAGGGGGAAAAAGCAGATTCTGGACTTGGAACACGAACACAACCGGTTTCATGCCCACGCTCATAAAAAGGTAACATGATTTGAAAAAACAAAAAGTTTTTTTTTTTTCTTCTTCTTCTTGATCTTTGTGTTACTTGGAGATCCCTTCTCTCTCTCTTTTTTTTTCATTTGACTATTGTCTGTGTGCGGAGACCAGCTAATATACCTACATAGTAGGTATGCCGTCACAATCATGCCAGAGTCCAAGCTCTAGGCTGGAATGTAATTCTCGGCAGATCATCTTTCTCTCTTGTTCTTCGACTTCGTCTTCTTTTATTGGTGTAGTGTAAGTGGTGTTACCGGTACACGATAACTACCTACCACCTACTATCACACTATGAAGGAGAAAGCGCCCCTGATCGGATACCTACCTACACTACCGATGACACGGCCACTTATCAACGCGAAGGGCGCGAAGGAATGGGATGGCTTCTCGGAACTACCTACCTATCTATCTATCTACTACCTACCCGCCTCTATCTAAGTATCTAGTCCACTGTAGGCAAGTAAATACCTACCTACTTGTCTAGTCCGTCCGGTCGATTACTTTCCCGTATCCCGCTCTGACGGCCCCCCCACGGAATACATAGGTAGGTAGTAGGTATACCTACCGATCTCGTAAAACTACCAGTTGCCTGGTTTCGCAAACATCTGGACCAGTCAATTTCCCCTTTGCGTATGGAATGCATCCTACTGCAGGTTCATGCATGGTCAAGTGATCATTCATTATATGTCGAGAGAAAGATAGAGAGAGAGAGAGAGAGAGAGCTTCTGCGGGGAAAAGAAATCGATCATGTACACTATGGTCCTCTAAAGGGCCGATGGGCAGGCTCATGCTCGGTACTTCCGACAAGTCGGAATAGCTGATGTCCGAACTTGTCTTACCTGGCTTCAGAAGCAAGAGTGGGAATGGCCATGGCAGTCTTTGGCCGCTGATGAGGGACCTCAGGCCGCCGATGCGGACACCTTCTGCCCGTCGTGCAAAGCAGTCGGCTTCTTCACCCCAACAACCACCAAATTCCTCGGACTCTGCCGATAATCAAAGACCGTCTCAACCCAGCAGTCCTGGACTACATCGTCATGCTGCCGTAAGAAAAGCCATCGATCCGTAACGATCAAAGACTCGATGACGACCGCGCTAAACGCCATCAACGACCAGATGGCGCTGAGCTCTTTTTTCCGGGGTCCGTACTCGCGCTCGTATTCTGCGATTTCTGCGTCCGTCATATCACTCATTTTTTCTTGGATTATCTCGCGTTGCTCGCGGTCATCGGAGGATGTGGTAAGCTTGGCGATGGCGCCCCTGACGTAGGCGTGCAATGACTTATGACAGGATTTGCTGAGCGAGCCGAGGATGACTGGGTTCGTGCTCATGTTGAAGGGGCTTTCTCCCGGCGTGGGTTCTTTTGTCGCCTGGTCCTCTGCCTCTGTGCTCTCCGT
This sequence comes from Xylariaceae sp. X187, assembly GCA_028637585.1. NCBI lineage: Eukaryota > Fungi > Ascomycota > Sordariomycetes > Xylariales > Xylariaceae > Xylariaceae sp. X187. The sequence goes on along the minus strand of JAJIZN010000002.1, from coordinate 3,189,454 downwards.
GGAATGGTAAACTCTCGAGATGACGCCGCGGTCGAGGAATATTTTCTGCAGTACGGCACGGAAGAAATGGCGAGTGAAGAAACCATCGCTTTCTACCTCGGTCCAGTTCAGCGGGGCTTGGCATGCCATCATGCGCGCGGTGATATTGAGGCGGACGCCGTCATCTTGATAGGTGCATAGACGATCGCTGAGAGGAAAGCCGTGGCTATCATGTCTGGCTGACTCCCTGATTACGCGACCGTTGAGCGCTTGGAGACTAGGTCGCATGTATGGATGCTTGTAAGTCGGCGGGCCTAGTTTTTCTGTCATGAGGTTGTAACAACAGCCGACGATGGCAATGGCCTGCACCGTCGGATTGAGTATAAGCGACCGGATTCCGTGATGCGATAGATTTCCACACGAGTGTATCGAGATGGCCATTAATCTCAGGTCATATATCTTCTGCGGCGTAGTCGCTTCCAAATGCGTGTTTTCTAACTTATCAATGACATCTGTCAAATCACCGGATTCTAGACGTCCTTCGATATAGCGTATGTAACCCTTTCCCTCCTCAGGATTATACACAGTCTCGAATTCTGTTCTTGGCCGAAGATCGGCCACATAGTCTTCCGATTGTTTTATCGTCTGCGCAGCCCGTTTCAATATCCTTTCATCCCGTCGATCTTCAGGAATCTGGCTGTCTAGCTGTTGCATCCACAACTTCTTATTCCTCATAATCTTGGGTTTTTCCGCTACGCGCGCGATGATGTCGAGTTCTTTAGCACCTGCTATATTGTGTTCTCGTCCCTCGACAGCCACAATGTGTTTATTGTAAGGGGCGCTTGCGAGCGCTCTTCCGAGATAGTTCTGCCCACTGCCAAAGTCGACGAAATGTGTGATATCGTGGTCGTACTCGGCTTTTATATCGCCCGCCAACTCATTCACGTAATTTGCGAAATTCCGCACCTCGTGGATCTTCTTCGGCTTCATTCCCACGGACATCTGCCAGGTCAACTTTGGCAGCTTCTCTTCTCTTGAGGCGTATTCCCGGCTGAGCGAGAATCGCCGGATATCTTTGATGTAAGTTTTCAGACTCTCTGGAGGTTGAGGATCCGCGAGCGAGTCCATGTCATCCCGCATGAGGATATCTAAGAACTTCATCGGATCGCATTGTAGAAGCCATGGTTGCCACTCATCGGGCACCACGGAACTGAAAAGGCCAGGATCGCTGGTGAAGAAATCTAGAACGTGCACGCCACCGCACAGAATCCGGAATGTGTCCGAGCTGGTGACGAACTGTAAGAGATTGTCGACATATTCCTCCGGGGTCGCCCAGCAATCCGGGTAGGGCAGGGGTTTAGATGGGATCATTTTTACCGTCTTCTTCCCGGGTTTCGTGGGACGAAATGTCGAAGGAGAGTCGCTTTATACCCCTAGACTCTAGGGAAAATGGCGGTTCAAATTAGTATGAATGACATGACAAAAATGATCGTTTCAAACTGTCCAAATTTCATGAAGCTGAGGCATAACTAATGTTTTGAAACTCAGGGTCTAAGCAGATAGTAGTGTCAGCTGCCAGCAGCTGCCGGAAACTATCAAGTCAGGCCACACGTCATCGTTGACTGGCTCTCCCAACGGCAACCTAGATATCTAGTCTAGACACTGGACAGACACCTTAACCTCCTCCACCAGATAGCCAAACTCTTTTGTTCGCGGCCGAAGCTATAACCACCGAGTTGTGTGTCTTGCACGAAAAGCGACCTTCCCAAGGCAACCTCGCCTTGACTCCATCGAAGTCATTGTCTCGAAAAAGATATGCGGCGTGCGAGCGTTCAAATGTAGCCGTTAGATGATCGCGCAAAGCTTCAATTCGGCAGGATGATGTCCTCAACGAACGAGGAGGACCCTTTCCTCCAGGTCCAGCAGTACGCAGTCTATTTTCGGGTTCCGGCTACAATTAAGCTAGAAACCCAAAAAAAAAAAAAGAAAAGAACTGACACCAGCTTTCGCACGATAGAGATGTCCTTGCGCAAATGCAAAACACCCGCCCACTCTTCGCCTCCTACCTCCGCATCCGCAGCCTAAGCACCACGCCCGCCCAGTCCCCCGAAGTCGCCTCCGCGCGCTCCGATCTCGAAGCCGCACTCTCCACCCTCGCCGAGGACTTGGCAGACCTGATCGAGTCCGTGCGCGCCGTCGAGTCAAACCCTTCACACTACGGTCTCTCCACCCACGAGGTCTCGCGGCGGAAAAAGCTCGTCAACGAAGTCGGTGGTGAAGTCGAGGATATGCGCGAAGAGCTAGCACGTCAGAACGCTACGCTCGCCGGTTCTAGCGGTGCTACTGGTTCGAAGGCGGCCGCCGCAGCCCGTATAGCGGCGAACGAAGACCTCCCTCCGCCCAGCGCTTTCGCCCTCGACGAAGCGCATGATGGCGATAGCGACAACTACGCCGAATTCGAACACCAGCAGCAATTGCAGATGATGCGAGATCAGGACCAACAACTCGATGGCGTCTTCGTCACCGTGGGGAATCTACGGCGGCAGGCCGACGACATGGGACGCGAGCTCGAGGAACAGCACGAGATGCTCGAACACGTGGATACGCTCGCCGATCGTGTCGGCGGGAGACTGCAGACGGGCATGCAGAAGCTCGGATACGTCATACAACGGGGCGAGGACCGCTATAGTAGCTGCTGTATCGCCGTCCTCATCACGGTTTTAATAATCTTGTTGGTTTTGTTGCTTGTGTTATAAATTCACTTTTTCGTAGATATAAATAATGAATGGGTCAGGGCCGATACGATACGTCTTGTGCTATAAGCTGGACTTTGGGGTCACAGGACGTGGTTCGCTTGTTCGCTTGTTCGTTTGTTTGTTTGTTTATTTGTTTGTATAGCTCGCTATGTGGCATGGGACATCGTGTTCACATGCGGTATGAATCATGATCATCTTCCCAGGACACCAATGTCAAATGTACAAACATCTCTTATAAACCCGAACTCTAGACGCCTTGCGGATGCTATTTGTTGACCCCTCCAATGGAACGCCGCTCTCTGATACAATATGAATCCCTGGGCTGCTACTGGTAACACGCCCCTTTGTTGGGTATCTTCCCATATAGGGGGACAATCTAGTTTAAATCTTTCAAAGTTGCAGTCCAATATCCCGTTTGAGCATCTGCGCTAGAACTTGTAGTCCACCTGTGCCTGGCGTTTTACTCGGTGATTTGTTGGGGAAGTCAATCAAGGCCACGCGAAGGGCGGCAATCGCGGCGCTTCCGTAGAAATTAATGAAGCGCTCTTCATATATCTCGATCATAGCTCGAAGGACCACGCATTGCGTATCGGAGATCTCGGTAGGCGGCGTGTTGACGATCATAGCCATGCTGGACCAATATTTCGTGGGCGGCCAGGGGTTCGTGTTGCTGGATTTCGAAAAGTCTCGCAGAGAGATGGCCGCATATCCTACCGCTAAGCCTTTCATTCTATCTATGTGTTGTTGTTCTGGTGCCCATCCAGGCCCTTCCTTTCTCCATCCAAGCCGCGAACGACCTTGCTCCGTGTTTTCACTGCCCCGAAGGCCAAAGAGAACAGGACAGACCACCCGATATTTGGCCATCAGAATGTCTATAAGGCTTTTGCCCCGCCATAAATAAGCCTTGTTGGAGAACACCTGGGCGGTAATCACGCCGAGAGGGTCGGCTGCCTTCGGTTGGGCGCCGCATTCATTGATGAACTGGTTGATGATGGTTTTGGCGAAGATATTGAGGAGGTAGAGGAAGAGCGAAGGCAGCTGTGCCTCATTGTGCAAAGCTCCATCCACGGGTCCTCGTTGTTGATCCACGGTAAATTGGGATGGATCAATCATTGCACTCGGAATATTACCACTGAGTGACTCTTGTAAAAGGGCTTGAATCATGGCGATCTAGAAGACGAATTAGTTACCATGGTTTATAAGGATTGAATGTATGGTCACCGACCTGCTTTCTATTGCCACCTTTCTCGGTAACAATTTGGCCCAGACATTTCCTCAGCTCTCGCCTCATATCCCCCATGCGAGCCTTGAGAGCTGGCAGAGACTTCGCTTGCTCCAGGAGATAGGCCCGTAACTTCTTCAAATTTTGGTGTATCACGACATATCGATCATTCGTTGGTCTGGATGTGGGTAGAGCCGAGAGGGTGGCTTGTGCTGAAGCTGCGGGGGGTTTGAACGAGGATACCGCAGTGGTGGGCGTGATAGATGAGAAGGGTTTAGGCGGCAAGGCATGTTGCACTTGCTGAAGCTGTGTCGGCTGGGCGACTTTGACTCCGTTGACTTGCGGGGTTTCCTCATGATTTAGACTCGGTAATGTTGGCGCTGACCGCTCGGCCGAGTTAAGCAGATTGCCGAAGTGGTTCAACCCGGCGGCAACGGGAGGGGGTTGTCGTGGTGTATCGGGCGGGAGCACAGGGACTGTCTTTGCTCTCAAGGCTCGTAATTGCTCTTGCTCGGCTCGTAGGCGTTCCTCGTTCCGTATTCGCTCCTCTTCTATTCGTTGGTGTTGCCGAATGATTGCTTCTTGTTCTTGTATCCGCCGACGCTCTTCTTGGAACTGGTGGTTCTTGAAGACTATGATCGCAGCATGGCGGACGCGTTCATGCTCAGCTTGAGCAGCAGCAAGAGCATCTTGGTGGCTCAATTCAGAGTTTCTATTCTCGCCGAGGGAATTTGACAGTTGAGAGCGGACTGGACTGCTCCATTGTTGTGATTGACGCGATAATGGGGAGGAAGCCGTCATCGCGTTGGACCGTTAAGCAAAGGCTAGAAAGGTTGCATAGTCCAAACGCAGAGACAGAAAGGAAGAACGAATAAGGAGGGGGGGTGACGTTGAAAGCAAGGGCGTGTCTACCTACTACAAAAGAGTGCGGTGCTCAAAAAACATGCAGGAAAAATTGTGTTGTAGGGGAGATTCCAGCTCTACTCGCGGTACCGGTGACTTGAAGCCAAGTCTACATTCCATTGAGGTCACCGAACAATTGGTCTGGGTAATTACACACCAAAGAAAGAGCCCTTCTGATTGGGTGGGGCGCCATGACGGAGTATGCAGTAACAGATGGAATCTACCTCACTGCTGCAATGTATCCTTAATGCATAAAGCCTGCTAACAGACTAATTACATATATGCATAGAGTGATAGTCTTGGTAAAAGCATAATATATTCCGTCTCCGCGCGTAATTCTGAGCGCTGAGCGCTTCGTACATTGTAGAGTTTGCATATCATGCACAGTAAGTACTTATGATGTATATTTTACGTGTAATAAAGCGTTTTATGTATATTCTGAATACAGGACGTATATGACGGGACGGGACGGGACAGGACGGGGCCGGATCATAACCATGGATGTGACTTTTTATTTTCAGTGGACTCAGACTAGCCTGGCGGACCAGCCACTTTGTGGCTGCGTAGCTGGTGACAAAGTGGCACCAAAATGATCGTGATTGAACCAATGAGAAGTCACGGTGGACCGGAGGCCATTCAATTAACTACAGGAATACCCATAAGTTAAAAAGAATTGAGCAACACCTGCTTTCTCAATTACATAAGCGCTAGTTACATAAGCGAATCCCGATTCCATCCGAGATTGATTTTCATGCCGGCTTTTGCCGAAGGTCATTGAAGGTCAATCTGAGCCCGCTGAGATAACGTGACTTACAAAGATTCATCCCATCTTGAAATTTACAAGCACGACGTATGCGGAGTCGTGTCAACCGCAGGCAGAAACTTTCAATCCCATACGTCCTACCTAGGGATTTTTTCTCCAACGGAGGTCGTCTTCCCGATTTGCAGGTAGTTCGTCATAACCTGTGCATGACCTTCTCGGCAGCAAGCTCGGCCCTCGGCGCAAGGCACACGCGGCTCGTCCGCGCGGGTGTTCATTGCCTTCGCTAAATTCGGTGAAGGGACGTCGGTTTAGGTGAGTCGGCATCTTACTAGGCAGCGCCGTACATGGGAGGTGTTAACTGCGCTAGTTACCGTCTTATGACCCTCAAACTACCGAAGCATGTGCAAGGAACTGATGCAGCGTCTGCAGGCAGAATATCCGTCCGTCTGCACGCAAACTTTTCGAGTAGGCAGTGCTGGCCCTATGTTTCTCCAGGATTAGAGTCTTATATTTCTCCAATATCATGCGACCAGACACGTCAAGCGATCATGTAGCCTTTGCAGAGGTTTCCATCTAACCATTTGGCCTGGCCAAACTGTGGAAGTCGACGGGGAATGACACGAACCTAGAGTTAAGGACGAACAGGATATTAAATGACGTCTACAGGCTTTACAATCGTACATATTATGTCCTTTGCTAATAACACCGATGTGCCGATGTAGTGTTGCGTCTCGAATCCGTTGGATTCCCGTCCTTTGCACAGATGGGCTCATGATACACTGTCAAGACTACCACAGTACCTAACCTTGCGTACGTGATAGCCCGCTTGTCGAGACTGTTCTTCTACGGAGGCTACGGAGAAATGGGCGTTGCAGCATGCAGCGACGCCTTGCTCTTCATTTTTCCGGATACATTCCTCCCAGCGTGGAGTATTGTGCAGAAGACAAGACACCATGAGGCTTGACGATCTGGCAAATTTGGATCTCATGGTTCGCGAACTAAGGGGTCATTTCTCTCCGCAGTGATCAGGCAACATCGGTATGTATACCCCACGGATCATACTTCTCCCGGATTACGGAGTTTCGGCGTTGGACCAAGCAGCGGTGATACTGTCACTATTGCAACTGGGGTGGGGCTTCAATCCCTCATTCCGGTTCTTGGAAATGTCACACTGGCAGACGCCGGCGAAGCGCATACGAATCGACGCTGTCAGATGTGAACTCAAGCATTCCATAGCGGAGATGGGACTGGCTTGTGTTTGTAGTGGTGTGAGCAACCGGAGAGCCGATATCAACACGGTAGCCCAGACTATACACGCGGGACTAGTAGTCTGAATATCACATCCTTTCGAATTCCAACGGTGAATCCTCGACAGTTGTTTGGTATTGGTCATCACGCAGCGCACCCACGGGTTTTCGAAACGACGGGAGAAGCCCCGAATGGACAGCCTCGCGTCTCAAATCACAGCTCAGATCATAGCTCAGATCAGTGGTCTATAACTGATCTGGTTTTGTTCGGGAAAAATAAAGTGTTGACGACTTTGTGATTTGCTTCGGTGCAAATGACACCGTGATGACGATCTAAAGAGAAGTGTTGCGTAGATCGAGCTAGCCTCCACGGCGGGCCGTCGATGATTTGATCTCCGCGACGGACTTCTATCCACTTCAGGGGCTAGTAGTAATACCGTATACATACCGTATGTGAAGTCCTGTTTCTTTCAGGTGTTGGAAGATAAGAACTCAGGCGTGCAAACGCCAACGTAAGCTGAGAGAGTGAGACGGCTTTTACAGGAGTATCTCTTGTCGCTCACCAGAGCTGACTTTACTTTGCTTGTGGCGCCTATTAAGCCCCATCTAGACCGTCAGTTTAAGTTCTTGTGACCTATAAACCTGACTCGGAGCTCGGAGCTGGTGATGTTAATAAGCTTTCGCCGGCTTGTCCTCACATTGTAAAGCAATTGATTCGAAACTTCGCATGAACTTGTATCCGTACTCATAGGTATGTAGGTACGCTTCCTGTCGAGCAAGAGAGTCGTTCGTCGGGGTCATCGCCTCCGTCTAACCGGGGAGTACGAGGTACGGTGGTGTGTGTCCGAAGACGTGTATAAAAGTTCAGACTGTATAAACATGGGCAATACCTAGTTCCTCGGCATTTGTTAGTCATTCGGTTATCGACGATCCCAAAACCGCCCTGCGAGTTTGACGGCCCTAGATAGTGCACTAGGTACACTATAGTTTCTCGAAACTAGCGTTCCAAGGGATACAATGTGCTTATCCCTGTTATGGGTATGTCTTGGAATTGACACATCGCTACGTAGGTATTGGCCTTCCGAGACGATGAAGAAATTGAAGGATCTCGCAGTCACAGGAAAGGCACGGGAAAGGCACAGGAAAGTCACAGGAAAGTCACAGGGAAGTCGTCCCCGAATCCCTATAACTTAAGCTAGATGGCAGATATTATGTAGGACATGAATGATGTGGACAGATGCTCACAAGCTTGTGGTCAGCAACATTTTTACACTTACAGAAGACTTGTACGCTATGCCGTACAAAACCTACTACATATGTTCTTTATGGATACCGGTAGGCCTGGGATTCCGATTGTGATACCGGTACTGTCCTGCAAATCACTAACAAAACAAGGTTGGTTTCGGTTTCCATACGCTCCAGCTTATCGAGTCCGAAGTTCGAACTGTCAACAGTGTGGTAGCCTCCCATTCATCCGCTTTAGGCTTCGTGGTCACCGGCGTTTCGTTGGGATGTACAGACTGTACGGACTGTCAGATGTATGGGTCATACATACGGACTACGGACGTCCACTACCTGTATACCGCGTTCACCTATCTACACCACAGACATTCGGATCGGCGGTTGAGGCCGTCGCCAAATGTGTATAACCCTAATGCCTTCTGGGTACATATGTGCGCATGCAGGTAGCTTGGAGATTCCCAGAACTGATGCTGCACTCCCCAAGATTTGACGCTGTGCATACGAAAGGACATATGCCTAGGTAAGGTTAGGTAATAGTACGGACGTATTGCCACCGACGATCTGATAAAAACTGGGAGGTAGGTTTACACATAGTCGTCTGCTAGCGTACGTATACACGGAGTCGGACGTTCACCCCTTTTTGCGCAGAGACAGAACCATGTCTGAGGGCTGACTGGGTATGCTGTGACATCCAACGGGCGATGTGTTCTGTAGATCAAGTACCTTAAGTTAGGTACCTTGATTTGGGTATGTACTTACAGCAAAACCTGCCCAGGTGGACCTTACCAAATTTACGCGTAATACATTCCGGGCCTTTGCACTCCCGTACTCCCGGGGGCAGACCGCAGTAGGCACAAGATACGTAATTAACCACAATATGCCCCGCATGCATAAAGGCCGCGTTACGTACATAATTGGTCACTTTCTGGGTGGAATGCTCGGCGGCTCCCGTCTGGACACAACTACCTAGGTACCTAGGTACACATCTAGATGAGGATATTCGGTAGATACACCTCAATATCTAAGGGATGTAGACAACGGAAAACGAACTGCTCCCCGGCCGGGTTCCCTTCCGAAGAGACTGTGAGTCGTTATTAGGTGCGAATAAAAGCACGGGGTGATGTTAACCTGCAGGTGTACGTCGCAGTTTGGGCAAGTACCGAGGTCGGATATCCGTGGCTCTATGTCAATAGAGGGGTTAGTCGCATTATCTAGGTTGAGATAACGGCACAATTAATTATGTAATCCCGTCGCGGTCCCCCTATTTTGGTGGGCTGATGGTGGCTCCCCAAAGTGCGAAACTTGTGTGTGTTTAGGTCACTGCCTGCCTAGTTGGTTGGGGGCCCGCGATTAGTGCCGCACCCCGAGCTCGCCAGCTGCCTAATTCCAGTGCTGGCAGACCCCTGCGGCAGGTGTTCATGGCCACTGGAACCTACCTGGCAAACCTTGGAGCTACCTAAGTATATAAGCTGGGTGGGCCCCTGACCTCACCAACCTTGGTCTTTTTTACGGGCAGTAGGCCAGCTTTTAATACTAAGGGACAATTGTGTGGAGAGACAAGGAGAGGAGGACATAAACTCCAAGCTCCCAACTTCATCCTCCATCAGCAACGCCTCCCCATCTTAACCCTCCCTCTCTTTCCCAATCTTCCACTTCCTTTATCAACCATCCTGTCTCATCTATTCATCGCTCTCTTGGGTTTGTTCGCACTCTCCTTCCCTTGGGATCCTTTACGTTATTCTCCATCGAGATTATCGATTTTCATCCTCTCATTTAGCTACCTCCTATTTCCAGTTGCGCGAGACGTCTACGCAATCCGTTGGCATCGGCACTCAACACATACTGTTGCTGGCTCTAACGACCACCGATATATCGACAAGACAGGAAACCCTAGTCGCCACTACTGAAGCTCTATACAGCATTCGACCCGGTCTATCCTATCTATCCCACCTCATCAGGGTATTGCTCTAAATTCCAAACTTAGGCAATTCACCTATTGCACTGAGCGTGCAACAACGTCCATAATGGACCACCAACAACAGCAACAGCAGTCACAGCAGCCGCAGCAGCCTCCCCCAACTGGAGTTGCTACCGGGCCTGCTGGGCGTCGTCTTCACATTGCTCATCGTCGAAGCCCGTCGGAGTTGACTCCTCTGTTGACCATGTATTCCAACCCCGCAAGTAAGCTCCCCTTTGCTGTCGATACCGTATTCTGTCTACGCAGACAGCACGATGATGCCCTGGCTTTGTGTCACCCGTTAAAACTTTATCTAACTGCTCTCTCCCATTAGTGGAACAGCTTGCCATTCAACAGCAGATTGAGATATTACAACAGCAGCAACAGGCGATTCAAGCTACTCAACAACAACAATATGTGAACATGGGAAACATGGGAATGATTCCACACGGTCAGCTCGGTGCTGCCGGTCAATACAATCCTTTGCAGGCAGGCATAACCGGCCTGGCGCCACAAGCGTTTCAATTCCCCAACCAGCTTCCACAGCAACAAAACGTCCAGATGGGGACATCCAACCAACATTTGTCGCACCGCCGAAACCAGTCTGCCATTCCCAATATGAACTTGGGCCCGCCCCCTGCACCGTCCTCGGGCGCCGCTGGTTCCGCCTTTGGGCAATTCGAAAACCCGTCGGGCCCGAATCGAGAGAATGCGGCGCGAGGCGGTAGGGGCGGTGGTGGCGGTCATCAGCGAAGACATTCTTTAGCCTTGGCGGACGCCAGGAGGGCTGCCGAGGTTGCTCAGCAAAGACGCAATACACCAGTCTTTCAGTTTCCCGGCCCCGGCGCCGAGGGCCCCTCTCCCACTGAGGAGTCCAGAAGCGGCAGTGTTGCAGATACCCCTATCGCACAGGGCTCGTCCACCCGTGGCGGAAGGGGTGGACACGGCCGCAGTCAAAGCATGGCTGTGCATGGACGTGGAGGTGCGCGTAATGGTGCGCCAACTGATGGGGGCGACTTCCCGCGCCGCGGCGGTCCTGGTGGCCATGCTCGCACGTCATCACGTAACTTTGAGGGTAACTGGCGCAACCAGCAGGGTCAGAACCAGGTCCAGGACCAACCTGCCCAAGCCCCGCAGGGGTTCCAGCCTGGCCACCGCAGCCGGCCTTCAATGAATCAGTCTGTGGCTCCGATTGGGGCCTTTCAGTATTCTGGCCAGCCTCAGCTCATGCAAATTCCGAGCCAAATTCCCATGGTGCAGATGTATCCTGGTCAGACACTTAACCCCATGCAAATCAGCCAAATTCAAGCGCTCCAGGCGGCCCAGATGAATGGTCAGCATATGGTTGGCCTTCAACCCAACTCGCATGCTCAACAGCTTGGAGCCCAGCAATCTCAGCAACAAACGAGAAAGACACTATTCTCTCCTTATTTACCTCAGGCTAGCTTACCTGCCTTGCTTGGCAATGGTCAGCTTGTTTCTGGAATTCTCCGTGTGAACAAGAAAAATCGGAGCGACGCTTACGTGACAACTTCTGACGGCGTTCTGGATGCTGATATCTTTATTTGCGGAAGTAAAGACCGCAACAGGGCGTTGGAAGGTGATCTAGTCGCGGTTGAGCTACTTGACGTTGACGAAGTCTGGGGCCAAAAGCGAGAGAAGGAAGAGAAAAAGAAGCGGAAGGATATCACTGACACTAGAACTGGCTCGACAAATGGGAACGGCCCTTCCAATACCGCAAATGGAGAAGATGTCGGCACGGGGGATGGAAGTATCCGCAGAAGGGGTAGTTTACGTCAAAGACCGACCCAGAAAAAGAATGATGACGTTGAAGTGGAAGGACAGAGCCTATTGCTCGTCGAAGAGGAGGAAATCAATGATGAGTCTAAACCCCTCTATGCTGGCCATATCGTTGCGGTTATTGAGCGCGTTGCCGGCCAAATGTTTTCGGGAACGCTCGGTCTTCTGCGGCCGAGCAGTCAAGCAACTAAAGAGAAGCAAGAGGCTGAGCGAGCTGCCAGAGATGGTGGCCGAAGTTACGATCACCGACAGCAAGACAAGCCCAAGATCGTTTGGTTCAAGCCCACTGATAAGCGAGTGCCACTCATTGCAATTCCTACAGAACAAGCACCCCGCGACTTCGTGGAGCGACATCAGGAGTATGCTGACCGAATTTTTGTTGCTTGTATCAAACGGTGGCCTATTACCTCGCTTCACCCCTTCGGCACACTAGTCGAGCAGCTTGGGAAGATGGGCGACTTTAAGGTTGAGACAGATGCCCTTCTCCGTGACAACAACTTCTCCTCCGATGAGTTTTCTGAGGCCGTCTTACGTAATGTTGGTAACCAAGACTGGTCTATTGCGAAGGAGGACGAGACGGTCATCAAGTCTCGCCGAGATTTCCGTTATGAGAAAACGTTTACCTTTGACTTGGCCGGTACGGACGAACTTGGTAATGCTGTACACGTGAAGACGGAGTCTGATGGCACGATTGAGATTGGTATCCACGTGCCTGACGTTACGCATTTTGTGAAGCCAAATTCGCTGGTTGACCGGGAAGCCAAGAAACGTGGAACTGCTGTTCATTTGGTAGAACGCACTTGCGCGCTCCTCCCGCCGAAGATCGCGTCCGATTTATGCATACTCAGCCCTGGGCAAGACAGACTCACGGTGAGTGTCGTCTTCAAGGTTGACCCCCGTACTGGTGCGGTCACTGAAAGTGGCACTTGGATTGGCAAGAGTATCATAAGAAGCACTGCGAAATTGACATTGAAAGAAATCGATGAGGCGTTAGCGGATGGTGCCAACTTCAAGCACGATACTGCTGACGTCAAAGACATTCAAATTCTCAATGTGAGTTTCTATTCTCCCGAACACAGGTATTGATACTAACATTCTTTAGGCCATTGCGCAAAAGTTCCAAGAAGCACGACTTGGTTCAAACGGGGAGGTGACTGCGCCGCTGCGTCTGCTTCATCATCTCGACGATGAAAACGTTCCCATTCGGCACAATATATTTGATACGACTCCAGGGACCGAACTTGTGGAAGAACTCTTGTACAAGGCCAACACATATGTTGGTCAAAAACTGGCTGCTGGGCTTCCGGATAAGGCTTTGCTTCGACGTCAAGGAGCTCCCAATGCCCGGCGTCTACAAACCTTTGTTGAACGTATGAGGGCTTTGGGATACGACATCGACACAAGAACCAGCGGTACTCTTCAGAACAGTCTATTCAAGGTTGACGACAGTGATATCCGCAAAGGTATGGAGACCTTGCTCATCAAGAGCATGCAGCATGCGAAGTACTTCATTTCTGGCAAGACAAATCAGCAATTGTGGCCTCACTACGCCTTGAATCTTCCTATATTCACTCATTTCACAAGCCCCACCACCCGGTATGCGGATATCATTGTTCATCGCCAGCTAGAGGCCATACTATCTAACGGCACCATCGAGTACAACGACGATATCGAAGCCCTAGTGAAGACGATTGAATCGTGCAACATTAAGAAAGAATCAGCGCAGAACGCCCAAGAACAAAGTATTCACATCGAAGCTTGCCGAATTATGGATAAAAAACGACAGGAGGTTAATGGGGATCTGATTAGCGAAGGTATCGTTCTATGTGTCTATGAGTCGGCCTTTGATGTCCTTATTCCGGAATGGGGTTTCGAGAAACGAGTGCACTGCGATCAGTTGCCGCTCAAAAAGGCCGAGTTCAGAAAGGAACAAAGAGTGCTCGAGCTCTACTGGGAGAAGGGTGTTCCAAGCTCGGCATACGTGCCTGAAGATGAGCGGCCAAAGGCGGGGGCCTCGCAGCGGATTTCGAATGCGATAGCTGCTGCACGACAGGCTGAAGAGGCCGAACGCGTGAAGAAGGAGCGCGAGGAGGCCGCCCGTAAGCAGACGGACACCGGCACTATGTCCACGGATGATGTGGAGGCGCTGTTCGACGATGACGACGACAACGTTTCCGACGTTACCGAGGCCATGGCAGGAGCTTCATTGGCCGAGCGACCTACGCAAAGTGTCCCCGGCTCGCCGAACCGATCGTCGAACGCTACGGGTGAACTGCATCGCACCAGGTCGGATTCCAAGGTCCCCGTAGCCGAGGCCGTTGAGAGTCACCCGACGAATAAGGAGAGGTATCTCAAGCTTTTCGCACTGAGAGAAGAAGGTGGCGAATATATCCAGGATGTCAAGGAGATGATGAGGGTGCCCATCATCCTGAAGACCGACCTTACCAAGAGCCCACCGTAAGTTCAATATCACTGAAAATTGCATGTTGCTTGAGACTTGAGCGATGAGTGACTAATATGCTTCCAGTTGCTTGACCATCCGATCACTCAACCCTTACGCTCTCTGAGCAGTTGCTTGGTCATAATGATATTGCTTCTTGCTTGAAATATGGACAGCAATGGAGCGGATGGATCGCAGCATCATCTAGGTTGTCGTTTGAAAGTTGGAGCAGTCCAATGGAATGGTAGAATGTATTAGGGACTCTGATTGGTGCCTTCCAAGTGCGTGCATGTTTTTATGTTGGTGATGAAAAAGTTGGGTCATGGAGCCAAATAGAAAACGCGTGGGGGAGTGGTGGTTAGCCCGCAGCATAACGAGATAATGGCTGGGACGCTTTGGGTCGGATTATGGGCGGCCGAGAGGTCTGTCTACTGTTCCTTGGTGTACGAGAATAATGTCAGACAAAATATCTCCTCCGTCGAATTATGCCGAGAATGGTTTTTGCCGATGATGTGTTGGTCGTCAACTAGTTCTCTAGGGTGCTTGCTGTGAGATGTATATGCCAAAGGATCCATGAGCAAGCCGGCTCTCACCTTTAGTAACTAACCTAGGTTAACCCCTCACCACGTTTTGTCTTCGTGTCGTCTGGAAAGTCTTGTCTTGGTATATGATGTGGTAAGTAAAGGTGAATGTGGTGTATTGAATTATCTCATAGGGGCTTCCTTCCTGTGATTTAGCAGCCCCGAACCTATATAGAATCGTTGAATATTCTAAAGGGATCAATGCCGATTGCACGGTCTATGTGCGTTTAACACGCGAGAATATACGGAATGGTACGTGGAGATAGGTAGATAGGTACCATGATACCTTGGACACGAGAGAAGAGGAAGGGTTTGTGAAAGCAACGATGGAATATTTCAAGATGTTGGCTTTTTTTTTATTTTATAGTCGTATTAAGACGAGGAGGGGATGCTTTCGGCGATTCATGAATTTGAAACGTCTGATTGTAGAGTCGGAATTATCTGTATGAATGAAGGAATCGCTCTTCACTTGTGGAAGCGGGTGTACGTGAAACGTTCCCTTCGAATCTTTGCGATGGGAGGATGAGGCTCGGCTTACTGCTGTAACTCTGGGACGAGGGGCTGAGGGTTGGGAAAACAAAGGTCGTAAAACGGGTTCAAAGCTGACGAATGAGGGATGTTGGGGGTAGTTAAACTACCTATGGTTTAGTCCTAGGGCTGAGTATCTACCGGTACCTTGCCGTAGCACGGCGTAAGATCTTACAGGTTGAGGTCAATGCCGAGGTGGACAGGTACTTGGGTAGATTATATATGCCCAGAGTGAAGCCGTACCATGGTACTTCGCGAGATGTTGAGCTCTGAGCAAAGCCGGGGAAAGGGTTGATGAGACCATCTTACTACATGGGACTATTGTTCCTGCAAAGACTACGTTCAGGGCCTTTATCGTGCCGTTCCCCGGCCCCGGGGTCGGGAGTCGTCGTGACGTTTTCACTGTGAGTTTTTCAGCGGCATGTTGCATGCATACATACGTAGGTGCCTACTCGTCTACGTTTGCTGATCGTAGGTAGGTGGGTAGGAAGTAAAGTGGACGGAATCATTGCCATGTCCGCTCCCGGTAGCAGCCGGTTTGAGATCTGATGGAAGATAGTTAATGGATCTGATGACGAAAGTACGGAGGATCGATTGAAAGGGGCCCGAAGCTTTTACTCTTCACTTCGGTCTCCAGGTTTGGGTGGACCGCGACGTCTGTCTGTTCCGAATCCTGTGGGTATAAGCTCGATGAGCAAAGGAGTCGTTGGTATAGGAGCCAGCGTTAGAATTGTTGCCAGTGGATCAAAGAATGGTGTCGGGACCCTCCTCGATGTAATGGCAGCATCTAATACTTACTACTAAGTGATTGTCTGCCAAGACCCATCGGCGAGGAAGAGTACTTGAGTACGATAAGATGTGCGGCGCAGCATCACAGTATTATATGATAGCTCTCGACGTTATTTCACGGAATATACTCTATATCTTGCCTACGCTGATTCGGGTGGTCAACTCCGAAGCTTCCGGGGTTAATTACTTTCAACGTCATGTTTCGCACAGACAGGTTAGGGAGGTGTGTTATATACATAGTAAGGACTTGTAGACATCACAGAATGAATACAATACGCCCCACGGATTCTGCCAGGTTGACATCTGATTGAACACCCATCTCGTCAAGATATGCTACACATCACTACCAATCATTTCCAACCCCCTTCCTTACGCGCTGCTCGGTCTACTTGTCCCTACCTTGGCTGGGCAATCTCAATTCAAGATCCAATCCTCCACATCTGATGTCCGTGAGAGAGAGAGAGAGAGAGAGAGAGAGAGAGAGACAGGGAAAAGAAAAGAGTAAGCACTAATATCTAATGACAAGCTGACTTTTTCGTTTGATCCTTTAAACAGCGGTTCACTAAGTATGACTGTAAAGTAAGCACTTGGGGAAAATGGGACTTTGACCTACGATACGATACGATACGGTACGGTACGATCCAAGCAAAGGTGACCTTGGATATTGTCTAACTTAGATCTCTCTCTCTCTCTCTCTGTGTGTGTTTGTGCCACGGTTTTGAGATGTGTGTTGACAAGTTCTAAAAACTTACAATAATATGATTCCGGAAACTTGATACTCTCCAGTGCATGGGAGAGATACAGATATAGTAAGATAGATTTTTGAGCTTGGGTGGTAATGTCAAATTGCCTTGGTATGGTGGGAATGATGATATACCTACTCCCCTTTTCATTTCATTCAAAAAAACACCCTTTGGCGAAAAGAGAGATGGAGGTTGAGGGTTTAGGTAGAGGTAGTGTAGTCGCGATTCCGCAGCAGTCGTTCACGTAGATCAAGGAAAGGGACCCAGGATATAATTGATCTTTTGCTATTCCCCGCGCGCCGTTGAGAATCTCTCTCGCCTCGCGTGAAGGTAGGTCCCGGTAATACATGATCCTTCTGCTCATCATCCATTGTAACTACCTAGTTACTTATATACGTTCTATATGACATCTTGTAGCATACTTATGCGATCGGGCCGTATCCCTTCCCTATCTAGATAGTAACGGAGGATCCGCCGCTTGGCGACGATTCTTCTGGGGGATTGGGATGGGTTGAATGAGTCTTTTTTTTTTTTTTTTTCAAATCCTCCGAGTATTCCTTTTTTTTTCCTTCTCGTTCGTAGGAAAATTGCCTTCTTTCCCTCCGTCTCTCTCTCTCTCTCTCTCTCTCTCTGAAGTGAGGATAGGCAATCGGATTTATTGTTTGCGTTTTGTTTTTTTTCTATAAACAGACACCGCACCAGAAAGAAAATGCAAGGAAACGGAACGGAACTGGCCCCGACGCCGGGCCTCGAGGTCCTGGAGCATCACCCGCATCTACGACCCTCCTCGGCGTGGACTTCCGAAAAGCACGCGACGCCGCCGCGCCCGGAGAGGCGTGGGAGAAGCTGGATATGCATAGCGGCGGCTTCGGCCGCCGTGACTGCCGTCATCGTCGCCGCGATCGTGGGCGGCGGCGTCGGAGGCTCCCTGGCGAGTACTACGGGAAAGCTGGCTACTTGCCAGACTAATCTAACGTGAGTTGATCTCTTCTTCAATGATATATAGTAGATACATTGGTTAAAAAAAAGAATTTTTAATAAAAAAACATTTGACTAACATGGGATGTCTTTGGGTGAGGAAAAAAAGTACGTGTCAAAGCGCATACTTGGCAATGAATCCCCAGGATGTCACGGTTCCGAACCCCCAGGCCCTCCCAGCCAGTGGCGCGGCTCCCCCCGAGACCACGGCTGCCGGCACCTCACTCACCGATTACAAAGTCGCGCCGGCGCAAGACGTCATCAGCATCGACGTCGACTGCAGCGCGCTCAACAACACCATACAAACAACGCCCAAGAAGGACGATTTCCACGTATATTGCGGCGTCGACTTCGGCAGCGGCAAACGCGTCGATGGACAAGGTCGGGATATCATCTTGGCCGACATCGTCGGTATCAACGCCTACTCGCTCCCGGACTGCCTGCAGGCGTGCTCGCAGTATAACTTCGAATCGAAGAAATGGGGGTCGCCCTTGCGATGCGGCGCGGTTACGCTCGCGGTCGATATGGCGAAGAAGCCGGATGGGAACTGCTGGTTGAAGAATTCGACGCTTACGCATACGGCGGGTGGCGGGGCGTCTTCGGATTCCATCAGTGCTACCATGGTTGATTGAACTTTCTCTGGCTTGTCGTCGCGACTCGCGATTCTTCTTCTTCTTCTTCTTCTTTTGTTTTTTCGGTTTCTTTGCGTCTTCGATTCATTAGGCGTTGAGGATATGTTTTGAGTATTGGGGGAGATGGCGAAAGGAGCTCATATCCGACATATACCGGCGCAGACAGATAAACTCTCATCTGAATGCCGTACGGCATTTGAGTACGGCCGAGGGGAGTGGTGAAGAGGTATCAAGGTCCGATGAACCGGGACCCGGGCCTCATCTGAGCCTCAGAGACATGTTGGAAACCCTTCATGGCAGCGGGACCGGCAGCGAGCATGCAAATATCAGAACCTTGGTCATCCGGCTGCGTAGGTTTCCAGCGGCGCATAAAAGCGCTTGTATCCGGCTCAGGTGGCTTGAGGGAAAAATTGGTCATATTGTCATTCTTGAAAGCACCTAATATCAGCTCTCTGTAGAAATCTACACACCTCCGTGGTCAGCATTATAATGATTTTGATACCCAAACCTGCAGAAGCCATTGCACGCAAAGCCCTGCATACCATACCGTCCACGAACACAAACATTTCTCAGAACGTAAAACCACAGCTCACATAGGCAGTTCTGTAGACCTGCTGTGAAGCGCAACGCCTGTGATTGCGCTCATAATTTGGCCTTCAGATTCCGGCTTTGGCTGTCCTTCCACTTCTTCAGCCACGCCTGCCCTTCCGCCTTTCTCTTCTTCCCCATCCGGGCTATGTCCGCTTGCGTGGTGGGCGACGGGTTTTTGACATCCAACATGTCGATTACCTCGCTGTACATCTCCGCCTTCAACCACCCGTATACACCAGCAGCGGGTTTGTCGATGAGCTTTTGGTTCTCAATCAGCTTCAGTACCGTGTCCATCTCACCCACGGCGTCCACGAGTCCCGACTCGAGCGCAGCGCTGGCGTCAAAGCGCTTAGCCTCCAGCACGAGCGTCCTATACACGGACGGAGTCGTCTTGACGCGGAAGATGGCGGACATGGGCGGTGGTAGCGCCGCGCCAAACTCGAGTTCGTTGACACAGGCGTACCCGCGACCGCCGCTGGTGAAGACCCGGTAGTCGTGGTGCATGGCCAGGATGAAGCCGCCGGCGAAGGCGTGTCCGTTGATCATGGCGATGGTGGGCATGGGGTAGGTTAGGAGCCTGCGGTACAGAGGGTATAAATAGTCCTCCCAGAAGCCCGGGGTGGACAGTGCGAGGTCGAGGTCGAGACCGTTGGAGTAGAATTTCTTGATGCCCGAGGTGGTCACCACGACGCCGGGCTCGTAGCCGAACTCGATGATGTCGAGTGCGGTGATGAGCGCATGGCAAAAGTCTGGCGTGAGTCGGTTGTCGTTTGGTGAGGTGAAGGTGAGGACATAGACTCGGGGTGACGGCGTAGTGCACACGATGCTTCCACCCGGATGCGAGGGGATGGTCGGAACGGGGACTGAGAATAGCTTCTCGGCTGCCATGGTATGTGTGTGTATTTGTGTTTGTGAACAGAGAAGGTGAAGACCAGTTGATTGCTACTCAAAGTATAAGTAGGGGTTTAGGAGATGAGGTATCTATGAGGTGCCTATGATATACATAGCTTTTGAGTCTTTCTGATGAGGAAGAGAGTCAGGCCTAAACATCTTTATCAGGCCAGACGGGTATTACTTAAGACGAGGATCCCGGATGGCGCCTTAAACAGACTGAAACATGACTCGCAGCCCGTGGATGGCACGGCACGTGATACTGTTATACAGTTATTGTGTGTGAATAACACTGTTGGCACTGTCCGGGATAAATGGCATGAACTCCTGG
This sequence comes from Xylariaceae sp. X187, assembly GCA_028637585.1. Classification (NCBI taxonomy): domain Eukaryota; kingdom Fungi; phylum Ascomycota; class Sordariomycetes; order Xylariales; family Xylariaceae; species Xylariaceae sp. X187. The sequence goes on along the minus strand of JAJIZN010000002.1, from coordinate 3,169,081 downwards.
ACTATCTATCTAGATACATACTTACCTATCGTCTCTGCCGTGAACCCGAGCGTCCGAATAGGCATCCAATCCAGCGACACTCACATTCTGATGTCCTGTCTGGCTCTGTTCTGGGAAATTGTGTGTTGCCATGTGAAAAAGAAACAGTTGAGCGACTCATCTCATCATCCTGGGCGTTAGTCTAATTACCGCCCAGTTTGTATAATCGCGCACCGTAGGGAGTTTTCGCCTACGCCACAGCGTGGAGTATGTCTGAAGAGAACACACTCTGCGATTCCCTTGATTTGGGCCCATCTCGTACCATTTGTGGACCGTGGTTTCTATCATTCCGTTATCCGTTCGCATGTCTCAAATCTCAGCGCGCTGCAATGACCGAGTGGAAGATTGGATTGACTCGATGTAACGGTTGTGGTGATGAGAGCTGGACAATGTGACGCGCTGCGTTGGCGGTAACGCTTCATTGCGATGTCATTGGCCTTGAAATTGGAGAAACAATCTGCCATTTATTGAAAGCCCGGAGAGATGGTTTAAGGATCGTCTGCTATGCCTTTAGGTACACACGTGGTGATGTGATTGCAAGATCGTACAACAATCACATTCATTGCAGTGAAAAACATAGTGACGAAAGCAATGCTAAGATTTGGTATACCAAGTTGCTAACATACCTGGATCAAAACTTGAGAAGAGACTGTATGAGTTGTCCTTGACGAGTCACCTGACTAGGTAGGTTAGGGAGGTACCTGGACAGGTTTGCTATGGGACGCCATGAAAGTAAGTAGATGAGGTTGCCATTCTTGAATTCAGGCAGAAAACGTCCGGTTTGCTCACGATACCGAGGTCTCGCAGCTCATAAACCACTCGTATTCCATAGGTGCAAAAGTAGAGCCATTAAAGCGTCACTTCACTATCATTGTCTGTCTCCGGAATAACCTGCATTCATGAAGACACCATACTGATAAACACGACTTCTCATAACTGCCATCGATTACGTAGCAATGCTAGGGCATCTAGCATCCTGTCATCATGCAAGACAGCTATAGGTCCGCCCTGTTACCGTGCAATAAAGAGTTGCCAAGAACTCGTGCAATCGGTTTCAAAGGCAAATCGCATTTCCTGGCGGTCACTGCATGTGGCGAGGTTCGGGGTGCCGGGTGCCAATGAGAATACATAATACATAGCAATATTGGAGTCAAATAGCTTCATGGATGGAGAGGGGTTATTGGAGTCGGTAGTCGGTACATAGTCAGTAGATATGTAGTCAGGGGTGAAACATCTGGTGGAGGTTGAAAGGGCTGTTTCGGAACAATAGAGGAATGCCACGAGTGGTTGCATTGTCGTCGGGATCGCTGGTCGGTAAGATCCGCACCAGGGCGCTAATACGCGCTGACACTACCGATACATAGCATGTATACCTACTGTACTTAGTGAATCATTAGTGTGCAGGTTCTATTGCTTATAGCACCTTCAGTGCCGCCCGGCCAGCCCAGCCAGCCCAGCCAGCCCAGCCAACACCCACTATCTACCCGTAGTGAATCGAGACTATTGGTAGATAGGCATTGGTTGCTAGGGTAGCAACAGGCTACAGCTGCTCGTCCCGCCGCTAAGGGTTCCCTAACACGTGTACACTACGTAGGCAGGTACCCCGCGCACGGGCCACCGCAGTGGCATTTGCAGCTGTCGGTCAACCACGGTCTACCATGGCCAGGTACCAACCAGTCGCCGGTACGCGCTGTAGGGTACAATTGTTAGCGGTACTTCCAGAACAGCTCCAGGGCACATGCATTATCAACAACAAATCAATCAGCTTGGATGCTTCCGACTTCCCACTCTCACTTTCAGTCACCTCTTCATCCACCACCACAACAATATCCAACGACGACGCAACGGCGGACAACCAAGGAAACTGCACATGCCAATCACTGCAGCCGGTCCAAAGTTCGCCGACTCCTGCTAAATCTTCACTTTGCCCTAAATTATCATACCTTGGTATGCACTGCTAGAAACGGCAGGTCCTTTCAACGCCTTTTATTGCTGGGCCAATCCACCCTGCTAAAGAGCCCTCACCGAATCGAGCTATTCACCGTTGACTGGATTGCCTGCATCCCGGTTGATGCGAATGAACAGCTGACGGATTTCATAAAGAGCTTTCAATTATTGGTCACCTACCCGCCCATCTCGAGACTAGATCTTCCTTGGATCTCGGTTCGCGCATCCGATGAAATCACATGAATGAACATCGTGTGATATACTAAGGAACAAAACAACCCACCTGACACAGCGGCTACGGAAAGAAGCTGTTCGTTCGCTTGAGCATAATTATAGACCCCAGACTGAATTAGGATGTCCAGGCCAGGTGAGTCTACTAATCCTTGGGCGGGAAATCGGCAGGAAATGTTTTATGTTCGGGTTGAAGCTTTCCTGAAACCGGAGCAATCCTGGTTGGGCATGCATGTAGCTCATAGTTGAGGGTGTCTTTCCTTCCATGCCATTCAACAGTCGCGGGAATGTGACTAACCGATTTCCTGCTTTCATGCAGACCATGACAGCCCCGAGTCCAGCCGACGGGGAAACTGAACCTTCGGGTCCCCTACCCAGCCAGCCCGATGTCGTCACCCAATCCGACCCCGTTACCGAGCCCGATCCCGCCGCCGCTCATCCTAATGTTAACGCCCAACCCGAGACCGCTAATCAGAACGATGCGCCCAACGTGGCCGCGACTAGCGCCTCGGGCACCAGTGTCTCGAACCCTAGCGGAAATGGCACTTCCAAAAACGGGAAAGGCTCGACACGTCGTCGAGCCGCGACGATGAAACCTCCTCCTACCCTATTGACCGACTTCCTACTTGGTCGCCCCTCACCAGCTCGTATTGCCGCGGACAAAAAGGCTGCTAAGGAAATAGCCCGACGGCGGCGAATGAGTCTCGAAGCAGTCAAACATGAAATGCGACAAGCCGCCGTACAGCGAATCCAAGCTCCCGGTGGCGTACGCGACAGAGTCACAAAATGGCAAAAGGCAAATGCCGCGGCAATGGCGCGGGCTGATCCCTTAGCAGCGCCTTCTGAGCCTACCGAGGTCAATTTGCAGGTGGACCAAGAAAGCGTCACCGAAGAGGATCGTGTGAGAATCAAAATGCGCCAAAAGAAAAGACCACCGCTGAATATCACCCCTGTCCAGATGAGCCCAGGAGCTGACGAGCCGAAGAAGGAGGACCAGAAGAGAGCCATGTCCGCAAGTCCGCCTAAGAAGCGCGTTGTAAGCGACACAAATTGGGTCAAGAATCACGGGCCGAAGAATTCTTCGACCAACGCTTCACCAAAGGCAAAACCTCCTGAGGGAACTGGCTCGCCTCTACCCAAAGACTTCCTTTCGCGGCCCACTCCGAACCTACCGATCTCTAAGAAAATTAAGGAATGGGCAAGCAGAGTGGAAATGCCAGAGCCGCTGCCCAGACCACCACATTACCCCAAATCAGTGGGCACCGAATCGGTCGTTAGTGGTGATGGGATACGTATAAAGCCTGTCACTTGCGATACTGCAAGTGAGAGCGAGGCAACCAGCAGCAGATCCAAGGGGGCACGTGGCACTAAGACCCCTAAATTGCAAAAGCGAAAGGAACTTGATGACGATGGTATTCGTGTTAGACCGCTTACTATTGTCAAAGCCCAGGAAACTGAGAAGAAGGACGAGCCTCGGTCATCTACTCTACCTGACGATGGAATCAGAGTCAGACCCATGCGCCCGGAGTCGAGAGATTCAAGCACCGTCCGGTCGCCCTCCATAACCCGCCCTCATAGGAGAGGAAGCCGGAATCACAAGAATGCTCCACGTCGCCGAGCATCATCGGTTCGGAAAGAAGCGAAAAATCCGCAGTTGGACGAAAACAAACCGCCGATAAATAGCAGCACCCCTAAAAGGGTCAACTCGAAGCCGCCTGGCAACCACCGGAGACGTCCAAAAAGCATGGGGGATGCAGGAATCATGATGAACAAGGAAACATCCGATATCGATTCATGGACTAGTGAATCGGAATCTGAGTCGGATGTCCCATCTGCTAAGCCACAAAAGCCGCTGGCAGATATTTCCTTCGGACAATCAGCCTTCAGCGAGTTGGAACTACCCCGGGCACTGGCTAGCCGCCCAGCCCCGGCCCCGGCCCCGGCCCCGGCGGCGAAGCCCAAGGCCAAACAACAGTCTACTAGTTTCCAACATGCCACGAATGCCCTCAAAAAGGCGCTGAACGAGGGCAAAAAGATCTTGGCAGAGAAAGTTGACCCTCCGAGGCCACCCATGAATCAGCCGCCAAACATTGAAAGTTGGCTGAAAGACACGGTAGATCCGTTTTTCAACACCCAAGACGAAGTCAGCGATGAGCCAAAACGAACTGCGGCTAATGAGGAATGGGTACCTGAGCGCAAAGTCCGCGACTCAGCCCCGTCCCCGTCCTCGCGACACCAATCCGCCGAGCCCGATGAAAGGGAGAGTGGACATAAGTCAAACGAGCAGAAGACCACGTCTAAACGCACATACGATGAATCTAGCGATGATTCTGATAGGACTCCATCTCCTGGTGAACTCAAAAGAACCCAGACAAGAGTTTCATCGCACACTGGCAAGAGTGCTTCCAGAAGGAATTTCAAGGAGAAGATTCGCGACGCGTTCCGGGGTGAGTCTGCCCTTCATGGTCCTAGCCGAGCGGAATATTTAAGCTTTGAGGAAGTAGTGGACGACGAAAATGAGCACGCGATTGATCATCACCGACGACACCGCTCTATCGGCGGGAGCTCGAGTCAAGCCCCTTCGGATGAAGATTCTTTGATACCAACGGAGCCGGCACTTGTGAAATCAAGCTCAAAACGGCGAGCGCCACCAGCAACCGATTCGCATGACTTGTCCGCGAAGGCTTCTGATACGGATATGCTTAGTACGCTGCAATTAGAAGCGTCCTCGGATGTCTCGGAGGCGACTTTACCGCGAGCTACAATGAAACGAAATACTGGTCTGACGAGAAGTACGGCAACCCGCAGGCGAAGCCAGAAGTCCGAGTTGAAAAGACGACTCACCAGACACTCAGACCTGGTGTCAGTACTTTCATTGCCTAATGACTCTGCAATGCAAAGTCGAAATCGGAGTCTTCGTTCTGCTCGCAGTGTAAGAAGATCATCCAACCACCCTCAGGATGCTACCGTGGAGAGTCTTTTACGAGAATTTGCGAGGGACGAGGATTTATACTCGCGAGAACTAAAAACACTTGTGGCTGGTGTCATTCCGGTCCTCCTATCCCAGTCTGTCAATGGAGGCCAAGGACCGTCTGGCGACCTCTTCGGGTCGCCAAATGGTCCCCACAAGGGTGATCCTTTGCCCAAAGCCGTCGTCAACATGGGTGTAGTGCTTGAGAAGCTCAAGTCCCAGCACCGAAAATGCCCCTTGGGGGATGTACACCAACTACCGCTGTGGCTTGAAACCATCGCCCCAATTTATGGACATTATCTTGATGTATGGCGCCTTGGATTTCAAGGTATAGTCGTTAATTTAGCGCCTGCATCTCCCGACGACGAGGATTCACTTTTGAACGCAATGCCTCGCAACGAGGAAGGTGATCTTCTCAATGAGCACGGAGACCGGATAGATGTTGCACATCTTCTTAAACGGCCCCTCGTGCGCACGAAATGGATCACCAGATTCATTCAGGTATGTGTCTTGTTCACCACCACATTCATTTCTTGACACTAAACATTCCAGGGATATCGAGCTGTGACTGGCACTACGGAATACGAGTCCCTCGCGGCGAGGTGGGAAGTGTTGCAAGCAAAGGCGCGCAAAAGACATAAGGAAGAGACGGCAAGGATCGTCGACGACGATGCGAAAAACACCGATATTAGCCGGACACGTGATTTGAAGAACATGGCTGCTGCTGAAAACGTTAAGATTGACCGATTCAGACAAGTATATGCCAAAGATTGGTTCTCTCTTGACCTGCGGCATTCGAATGGTCAGCGGCTGAATTGCCAAGTTGAGCTGATTTATCGAGACAATCAGCTTTTCAAGTCCGATCCCGGTGACCTCCTTATAAGGGAAATCGGCAGCGGTGGCCGCTCGTGGCTACTCTTCGCGCCTGCCACTGGCAATTATGTTTCTGCCCGAAGGGGGGACGATAAGCACCAGATGGTGGTGATGATAAGAGGGTATGACGATGAATGGTCTGAAGTAATGACTTTGACGGCGGAAGATGAAGAACAAGTTCTGGATTGGTTGCATATGCTAGGCAGTAGCCCAGTGCCCCCTAAGCTCCACAATTTGGGCTCCTCGGTACTAGCGCCAAGCTCCACGACGATATCAGAACCCCCCTTAGGGGAGCGGAAACGATGGCCTCAAAACTCTTCGACCTCGACACCTCCCAACAACGGCGAAGAAGAACCCCAGACTACGACTTACCATCGACGGCACCCTGACTCGCCAACTAGACCGCCCCCGGCCATTCCGACTTTGGAGAAAACTCCATCCCGGGATTCTTCTACTAAGTCTCGACGGCGACTATCGGCTTCTCCGTCGCAAAACGGACATCGGCAAGGTGCAAATTCGCAGCAAGAAAACATGCATCCCGATCTCTCCGTAATCGATGAGGCAAGCACAGACGATGACTCTTGCAGGGAAGATGGTGCACCAACCCCTCCTAAGCATCGAACTCTAGATGCAAAACCACAATTCCTCGCACCCCCGACCGACGCGTATTCCCGTGTGAAGAGACAAAGTTCTTCCCCCCTGAAGCATGAGTATCATCCTTCTGACATGTCGTCTGAGAGCGCTCCCTCGTCATCCGAATCAGAGAATGACTACTCGTACTCTGATGATGAATCTTCTAATGATGAGCTTGAGGCCGTGGAAATGCCAGATGCAATCCCCGCCATTAGTATCAGACAGGCAGACGAACCCAACGCTGAGTCCGTCATTTCGGAGGGCGCCATAAGCCGCACGCCATCTCCATTGGGCTCGCAGATGGAGGTCCCTATTAATACGACTAGTACGGAGCCAAACTACACCTTCAAATCCCTTGCCACGATATCTTACTGGGATGACAAGCATGGATGTTGGAAAGATCTTTGGCCCGATACATGTTCTATTGTGACGACTCCAGGTCTAATTGAAGCTTACCCTTTCCGGCGGGCCCCGACCTCTCCCGGAGATTCGGATCGCGAGGATGAGAACCCTCTAATTGCGCTGGACCTCACGCCTTTGGTCATGCTGCGGACCAGCACAGCTCTTGACATCGAGATACGGTCTCCGGTTCTCCGTTATGCTCGCTTGTACAACAAGGTGACCAAGATGGAAAGCACACATTTCCGATTCAGAGCCGCTTCACTCCAGGAATGTGAGGCGCTGTACACATCGGCTCATCGTGCTCGCATGGACAACAAGAAATACAAAGCTCTCGAAGAGGAGACGCGGGTCAGGGCTTTCGGGCAGGGTCAAGTCGAGCCTTATGATGGCGAGGAGACCAGTCAGCGCCGAAGCTGGTTCGGCCGCAAGAATAGTTACCGCGCGTCAGCCCGAGCACCTTCGCAATCTGCTGGTAGCACATCCCACAACTCTAGCGTATCGGCTTCCTCGTTCCTGAAGAAACTCATGGGTGGTGGCGGCCAGTTCAATATCGCCAGGTCCTCCATTCACCGGCAGCGATTCGGAAGCGGTGAGAACTCGCTCTATACGTCGTCGTCCGGTGGCTCGCCTCGTTCTCCGTCGGTCAGTGCGGCGAATAGTGGTGCACCTCCTAGAAAGAGTCTCACTACCAACAACCTCAAGATCCGACTGCACCTGCTCGTGTCAAATAGTAAATGGGAGGATTATGGTAACTGTTATCTTGAGGTGGCCCGTCCGGACCAGGGTACTCGTCAGAACCTGCGGAAGTACCAAGGCATGGAGAAGCGAATCATCGTAACCACTCTTCCGAAGAAGGCTAGCGATGTTCCTCGCGTGGCGTTGGACGTCGTGCTAGGAAGTCGTTGTTTCTCACGTCTCGGCAGTCGGGGTATTCTGCTGAACGTCTGGGAAGAAGTCCGCGATGAGCGCGGCAAGAAGGGCGTTGCTCCCAAGGGAGGAGGAAGTGGTGGTAATGTGAACAAGTGGTGTTTCCAGTGCACTTCGGTGGTGGAGGCAAGCTGGATTTATGGACTCGTGACGCAGGAGGTCGTTATTAGTTGATTCTGATACCCATTTCCTTCTTTCTTTTCGGTTTTTCTCTCTCTACTTCTCTTCTTCGTCTTCTCCTCCCCTCTAGGTATACTCCCTCTCTTGTTCCTCTTGTTAGGAATTGGGGGAGAGGGGCGGAGGGGAACTTTGCGACGGTGTACCGGCTTTGACTTAGACAACGAAACAGGTGCATAGCGACGGGGTCGCGGGGGGGAAGGCATGTGTTTACTGGGACCAAAAGAAAAAAGAAGAGAGACAAATGGTTTGCATTATAGCGCTGGTGTTCAGGGACGAACTTTGCGCATCAGCCATCATCATTTGAGGATTGGAAGGTTCCATTCTGAAAACTTTCATCATTGGACTTTCTTCTCATCATCTCGAGAAGGACAGATAATCCGCCCGGGGGCAAGGGGGGTTTCCATGTACGAAAAAAAGAAAGAGGAGCAGAATAGAAAGGGAAAGGATGGATTGATTGACCCTTTTTTTTTTTTCAAGATTTTCTGATTTTCTTTTTTTTTTAATTTTCTCTCTCAGAGAAAAGTCTAGGTATAGAGTAGGAGAACTACTACCTACCTATTGCAACGAGTCAAAATGACGTTCATGAATGATCTGGAGAGGGCCGGCGCATTCTACATGTACTTTTTTCAGAACAAGACAAAGAGAAAAAAAAAACTCTCACGGAAATATGCCTACACTACCTACATGCATGAAACACATGACGGGATACCTACTTTTGACTTTTTGTCTGTTACGTAGGGTAGGTGTTAAAAGTGTGAACGTGTGACTGAATCGTAGGATTCAACAATACCTACCTGCCTAATTACTCGTTTGCCGCCGCTGTAAACTTTATTGGTTTTGGTTTAGATAGATAGATACCGAGGACTTTTGATTTGAGACGGGAGTGTGTGAGCTCTTGTCTTAAGTACCTATCTAGGTAGGGTTAGATGATTAGCTACTCTGGAGTGAAACTATTTAGAAAAGGAGAGAGCGGCGGCAGCAATGAGGTGGGATTACATATAGGTATTGGTATATATAATATACCTTGGGTAGGTAGCAGTGAAGGGGACGTGACGGTATACTAGATGTGTAAAATCTTCAGTAGATATGGATCCGAGTTGAAGCTGACCGGAATTCTAGATACACTACACTACCTAACCTTACTTAGATACCTATATACCTACCTACTTACTTACACATTACCTAGGTAGGTAGGTACTCGTAAGTATTGCGCTAGGTTAACTACTTATACCTAGGGTTTTTTCTTTTTTCCTTTTTTTTTTTTAACTTTGGAAAAGCTGACGTAGATGGGTAGTTAAGTTAGTTACTTTTCGTTCCGTCGAATTCCGCATTGACTGCGGAAATATTTCCAGGAAGATTCTTTTTTTTTTTTTTTTTGGGCGACATGACTGATGTCGGATGTGTTTGTTGGTAAGTAAGTAAAGTAACTTACCTATAGTAGGTAGGTAATGTTGGGCTCACGCTAGATAGTTTGACTGAGTCGGGGTAGTATCTAGGCGCTCTGCTTACTTACGGACTATAGTTATACTTAAGGAATGGAAATGTAGGTATCGGGATTGTGCGGGCAGAAGAGCGGGTTAGATGGAAGTAGGTAGGTAGGTAGCTAGGTAGGTAGGTATATCACATAATCTATCTAGGTATCCATCTATCTCGTTAAGAGATGGATGGGGCTGCGCCGCCAAAGGTACAGGACATCGTGTTTTGGCAGAGGTGTGAGGCCGTTGAACGGACCTGGGCTGCAATTCCGTCCTTGAAGGAAGAAGTATGTATGTACGGACTACCCTCAGTTCATACCTAGGTAGTATACCTACCCATGTATAGTCCGTACCATAGCATAGATTACTTATAGAACATCTACCTAACCCGGTTTTATCAGCGGAATTGTCACCGCTAGGTCGAACGGTTCTCGATCTTCCTTTACTTACAGTCCTTATCGCTTTTTTCTTCCCATCTACTTGCTTAGCCTTCGCTTCTCTTGGCTCACATTAGGCGGTGCATTACAGTCCGTACTTACCTTACCGTTCAACCGTTCAGTCTACCTATCTATCTAGGTTAGGTACTTAACTATTTACTTTACTTACGAAACGGCCGTGTTCTTGTGTGGATCCTGCCCCACCGGTGCCGAGGTATAAGTGTGGGTCCAGTCCCGGTTTCTGTGAATGTGGGGGGGGGGGGATCCACTGGAAGCCGATTGGGCCGGGGAGGGGGGGGAAAGCAAGTTTCGGGTTCGCTTCATAATTCTATCTAGCCGGGACTAAGTAATTTACTTACTTAAGTAGGTACTAACTAACTACTTAAGTCTAGGTTAGATGAGAAAACAACTTTGGTATTAACTAAGTAAGTACGGTAGTAAGTTATATGTTTGTATGTAATGACATAAACCATAGGTAGTTATCTACATAGTAGCAAGTAATACATACATCATCCGGGGGCTTATAAGTAAGTTATGGTAGGCACGGCTTATTCGGGACACCCCCGGCTTGGCTCCGGTACTGGGGTTAGTTGGCAGCTTCACTACCTACTTACTTAGGCCCGTAAGTACTTAAAAGAAAGTAAGTAGAGTGCTGGATTATAGTGTACCTACGTTACCTAGGTAGTGTAAGTAAGGTAGGTAAGATAGGTAGATAGATATCCTGTGACCTGTCGGTGTCCGGGTTGAAGTTGAGGCCGATTAGTGTTGAAAGCTGCCAGCTGGAGCTTCAAGTCGGGCGAGCTACATAGAGTGCAATGAATTTCGTCGCCGGCCTGTAGTATCGGGTCGGGTGACTAGGTAGGTACTGCCTATGACAATTCCTACCGGCGTCAAGCTCGAGTTTCCGAGAGTGAGCTGTCCTCGAAGTTCGGCCATACGTCCGGGAGGCCGATGGCGCGGGCCCGGCACATCCATGCCTTGCCAGGGTCGGATACTAAGTAGGTAGGTAGGTAAGTAGGTATCTAAGTAGTGTAAATAGGTAGCGATCGTGGCTATAATACTTATACCTATCTAGCCGTCGCCCTACAGTGTCTATAGAATCTGTTGACTTCGCTTCTACCTATACAAATTGCGAACCCCCTCCCCCCAAGAAGATGGTGTGAAGATAACTAGGTACCTACCATTGCCGAGAAAGAACCCCCCCAAAAAGAGATGAGTAATTATTTAATTGATGCCTTCATTGTGATTCGCAACGCGCGGCAGGGCCGTTATCGTAGACTTTTTTTCGTGGTTTTTTTTTTTCTTTGGGGTCCCGAAAGAAGACCCCGGTTACATCGGCCCTCTTGCCGATCATTTTATTCTCGTACACCGGGAGAGTATTGTATTATATTGTATTGTATTGTATAGTAAGTATTGTACCCTATGTTTATCTAGCGGGTTTTTGGGGGGAGAGTTCTTTACTATGTACTTACGTATGGGTCGGCCCGGCCGGCCGCGTCATGTAAGTACATACCAACTTATTACACCAACTATCTAAGTAGGCCAAACGAACACAAACATAGGTGGTAATTAGATATCTACTTAGATAGGTATCAACCCGTGTTCATCTATGACTGGCATCGCTAACCTTAGAGTGCAGTACTTAATGATTGCTGTACTTAGGCCGGTCCAATTGGGGCAAAAAAAAAAAAACGCTTGGAAAAAAAGAGACGGCGCGCGTTCATCCCATCCCATCTCGCTCCACTAACACTTACCCACTTACTTAGACATACTTCACGACTTCGTGGCTGGAATACCTACCTAATACCTAGCAGTTGCTAGCACCTATCCATCTAGGTACTTAGTGTAAGTAGGTAGACAAACTCTCGTGAAGCGCTTGCTTTGATAGCTTGATGATTCCGTAAATAGCTACAAAGCACCATGTTCTGGCCACTGGCCAGTGGCCACCAGAGCTCCCACGCCACAAAGGCCGAAAAAAAAGGTGTGTGTGTGTGTGTGAGGCTTGATCTTCCAATCCCCTTCCCCGGGTATGTAAAGGAGTATCTATCTATTGAAAGATAACATAATCTCTCTCGAAAGAAACAGCTCGTCCGCGGCCATCGCCCACTCAACCCGGCTAGATATCTACTTAAGGCAGCCAGGTTCTTGTGTGCATAAGCAAGCTGGCCTTTACTTATCTAAGGTTAATGAGTTTGGGAGCAAAATTCGTGTACGTGCCCAACATCGCAAAAGTCTCGAAATTCGATCTTTGAAATCAACGTCGAACCTCGGCCATAAGTAGTCAACACTACTAATCACAAACGCGATTCCATTCCGTGCGTTATAAAGTATCTAAACCTGTCCTGTCCGTCCCTCGCATTCCCACCATTTCCCCATAACACAACCACACAACCTCAACTACTCACCAGAATAAAATACCTACAACCAACCGCATACCCAGCATTTGGCCCAATTATAACATATATAACACACAGCATACAACACAAACTCATGACGAGCGCATTGGACGTGGCCCAAGGCGGGCTTGGGCTTGTAAGCTTTTCCCTCTTGTACCGTAGAAACACTCATTCTAACAGGGCCTTTTCTCTCCTCTTAAAAGATCTTTGCATACTTGATAGGAAACGCAATTTACAATGTATTCTTCCACCCCCTGCGGAAGTACCCCGGACCTCTTAGCCACCAGCTCTCCGCCATCCCCCGTTCCGTGCACCAGATCTACGGCCGCCTCCCGTTTCACATTGACCAACTTCATAAGAAATATGGGCCGGTAGTCCGCCTCGCACCCGACGAGCTTGTGTTCTCGAGTGCCCAGGCCTGGAACGACATCTACGGTCACCGGAAGGCCGGCGCTCCGGAGTTGGTGAAATACGAAAAGTTCTACCGTTTGTATAAGCACAACCCTCAGTCCATTCTCAATGCCGATAAGCAGGCGCACTCCATACTGCGCCGCCGCCTAGCCAACGGCTTCAGCGAACGCTCGCTGCGCGACCAGGAACCCATTATTGGAGGCTACGTGAACCTGCTGATCACGCGCTTGAAGGCCGCCGTCAACGCGAACAGTCGTCAGAACATCCGGGAGTGGTACAACTGGACGACCTTTGATTTGATCGGTGACCTCAGCTTCGGCGAGGGCGGTTTCGGATGTCTCGTGCAGACGGAAAACCACCCCTGGATCCAGCTCGTCTCCGACACCATGAGCCAGGGCAGTATGGCGCAGGCCTTGTGCCGACTCGGCTTCCACAGTATCATCTCCTGGGCAAACCAGATAGGATTGATGAACGACAGAAAACACCACACTATTGTCCACGAGAAGCTCGGCAAGCGTATGGAGAGTGGCGAGCGTCCTGACTTCATGGAGGGATTGATCACTCACAGGACCGAACTTGGCCTCACGCACAAGCACCTCGATATGACCGCCGCCGTGTTGGTCGTTGCCGGCTCTGAGACCACTGCCACCTTGCTCGCTGGTGTCACTTACTACCTCACCACGCACCCCGAAATTCTGAAGAGACTCCAGGCAGAAGTGCGATCTTCCTTCCAAAGTGATGAGGAAATCAACTTGTTGAGCGTTGGCAACCTGTCTTACGTATGCGGCTTCTTGTTACCCTTTGGATTTGGGAACGAATGAAACTGACCCTCATCTTTGCAGATGCTTGCCTGCTTGAACGAAGCCCTCCGTGTCCATCCTCCCGTCGCGTCTAACCTGCCCCGACTCGTGCCTCACGGCGGTGTCACCATTGACGGCCATTTCGTACCGGAAAACGTGAGTCGACCTCAAATCGGGTTCAACTTGTACTTGCATCATAGGATAGTCAACTGACCGGGGCTTTGCCGCCGACAACAGACCATTGTATCCGTATGCCAGTACGCCGTTAACCGCGACAAGAACCTCTGGACCGAGCCTGAGAAGTTTGCGCCTGAGCGCTGGCTGCATGACCCCAAGTACAAGGACGACCAGCTTGACTCCATGCAAGCATTCAGCGTCGGACCTCGGGCTTGCATTGGCCGAAAGTAAGTCTCGCCCACGAGTATCCCCAATCTCGTGGCATTCAGCTTCAAGGAGCTACAGTGAGCCACGGTGAGATGAAAGACATCCTACTAACACTTTTCACAGCCTGGCTTACGCCGAGATGCGTTTGATCCTCGCCAAGGTCATCTACAACTTCGATTTCGAACTCGCCGCCGACAGCCGTAACTGGTCGCGAGACCAGAAGGCATTCGATCTGTCCTGGGTTTCGCCGCCCCTACATGTGAACCTCAAGCCTATTGCGAATCAGTAAAGGGATTTGAGGGCCAATCAATGAGTCTGAAGAAAGATGAAATAAGCGACTTACGAGAAAAAGGCTTTGGTTGGTTCCCGGCAGATGATTTGTTCATCAACTCCCGCAAAAGAAGCCAGTGCTTTTGGTAATGTCAAATGCACCGGACGCCTTAAACACTTATTTGTGTGGACAGCAAAGAATCTGAACATACGTATTCCATGTGGTTATATATTTATTTTGTTTCATGTTTTTCACAGCTATTGATTCATTAGTAGAAATTCGTGGCTAAGTCTCGTGATGCAGTGAATGAACAAACACAATGAAGCCATCGTTTAAGGCCAAAGAACGAACGGACAAACGCCCACTCACTACTGAGCTAGGCTTGGACGAATCAAGAGCAATCACTATGCTCTCTCTCTCTCTCTCTCTCTCGTGTGGAGAGTGAACTAACACACAAAAAAAACAGGTCTGTTGCATCGTATTCAGTACTTGTGTGAACCACGTCATACCTATCTCAAGTGAGAGAGTTCCTGTGTTGCATATCAGATTCACCTGTCCTGGCTGGATAACTCATACTTGTTGGCGTAACAGAGATACCGCAAAGAGAACCGCCGACGACATAATATCTGGACGCCCCATCAGGGACAGCGCCTATGATCATCTCGACTCGACTTCCAGGCGTGTCAATTTTGTATCGAAGAACAGAGAATCTACCAAGCTTTGATGTACCGCGATGGGGCACGGATTCCATATGCTCTCTCTCTGCCGGTCTTGTCACGATGATGAACGAGCGGCATGAATTGACCATCTAGTTGCTACTTTCAGCGTATTCTCGAGAAAGGGAGAAGAGAAGGAAATCAAGCAAGCTCAACAAATGGAAAGAGAGATGTGTCTACATCCCCTTCTTTGTGCATCGTCCTTTCCTAGCATATATCACGCCTTCTAGATCCATCTGTCCTACCTTCCAGATTTCCCGTCCTCAGAACGTGCTTTCCTCTCACATCGTCTATGACGTAAACGACACTAGCAGAGGCAACAATCGCGCAATCCGATCTACCTGGAGTCTGGCCAGTGGCGCCGCATCTCTACCTACCTACCTGGTCCTGCCCACTAAGAGAGCCTGAGAGAGTTACGATCCGATTTGTCAGGAAAAGCTCAGGATCGGCTCTATATTACCAATCTTCGAGGCAGCACTTCACGATGCGGCGTCTTCCGCTACCACTACCTATCTATACTACCTACAGTGGGTCACAGAAAGTGACGCTCGTTTTTTCAAAGCCGAATTTTGGGCTCGAATAAAAACCACGATGCAGGCCCGCAAAATGTCGATGTGAATTAGAAAAAAGTATTAATGCAGTTTCCGGCCATTCTTCAATGCGTGTCCATTTTTTAGGAGTGGCATATACTCATTTTGGTGCGTGGTGGTGATTCTTAAAGGTGGTCTTTTTTGCAGCGAGTCTGAGCGAGCGTCACTTTCTGTGACCCACTGTATGTAAGTATGGTATTCCTCCCACGCTAACTAATGCAGTTTGTGCTGGGCCAGCGATAGCGTCGGCCTACTCGACCATCCGGTATCTCTCAAGTCTCTTCCTTACGAACCCTATCGTCGCGCTGAAGTTGGGTGGGGTTGCCGATGGCAAAGACGCCATCGTATGAAGACAGGGCAACGAGACGACCCACATACACCACAGGTTGCCGCCGTCAGGATCTCATCCTCACCAGCTGTGTCGCCGACAGCCCGAGGGGTTGCTTTGACGATAGGCTATCAGAGCATATGATGCTCGGACATGAATGCAGTGTATTGGCATAAATACTGCGTCATCTCGAGTCAAAGATGCCGTACATCTGCTCCGCGTTCCAACTTTAGGTTGCTGCCCAGTACGATGAAGATGCAGCCGTTTGGACCTCAGGCACGTACGTAAAATCCGAGAACATAGGTATATGCAGATTTGGCGGGAGACAGCTAGCTACCTAACCTGGTAGGTAGGTATATATGCATGTAACGAGGTTATCGCGCAACACGGGCATTGAATACCAGGACAGAAGTTAATACGCCTTGACAGCTCCCAACTCCCCAGTCAGTCTCTCATCCTCGCCTTTATTGCCGCCAGTACCTATTCTGTCACCCTAGTGGGTACGCTACAGAGTTATAGAGGTTGACTGGACAGATATCGACGGACTGTCCGGTCTCCCATCCGTCTGTCCAGCACGCCCTCGATAAGGTCGGCCTTTACCGGGGACTCAGTTCAACTACTCAGCGAGCTGCACCTTCAACCGCGTTCGTGGGAACTGAGAGGAAGTTGCCGGAATGAGCCGAGCTGAGCTCTGCATAATTCTGGCAGCGCGGGATCGACTAGGCAAGCTCTAATGGAACATACACAAAATGGATGCCAAAAGGCCAAAGACACACTCGGGCAGCCGGGTACATGCACATCGCATCCGAATAAGCCCATTTGACTCATCCGCGGCTATCTGCCGTAGCATCATCCCCCATTGCACTGCGGCCTTGACCACGCTCATCTCACGTAGCCCTGCCCCTATCAAGCCCATGACCTCGGAATTCTTTTATAGCTGGACTCCCTGAATCCGAGCTCGGCGGCCCTATATCATCACTTATCTCGAACTGCGAATGGATCTTCACCAGCTCCCCTTGCCATTATGGCATGGTTATGCTATCCGATACGTCAATTAGTCGTGTAGCATGGTCGTCGATGCGTCCTTTCCGCCGATAACAAACCTCACAATCGACCAACGTGGTGGGCCAAACGGAAGGTTAATGGCGTTACAGAATACCGCGGCTGCCCGTGAAGTATATCTTCATATCTATACGTTTGAGGGTCGGGGGAACGTTTGAACGTTCTAGACTTGGATTGCCGGATGCTTTGCCTGGGAGACAACGTACAATAGTAATATAACGTCACTACCTTCCTGATTGGTCTACAGTATCCTCGAACACACCACTGCCTCCAATACACCATCAGGGTTTGCTGTGACCTTGCTTACTGTCCCTGGCAGGTCTCAAGCTTCAGTGGGCACATGACATGACTGAACAGGGTGATCACCACGCGACGAAGACTACTCCAAAGTGATGATTCACGGGCCGCAAACGGGCTTTCAGGCTAACTTGTCAGCTAAAGTCCCAAACCCTTCAGTTAAGCAGCTCGATTTAGGCCGAAGTTCCGAAGTGATAGCTGTAGAACCTCTTGGCCAGCTAATCACTCAGAGTCACTCGTAAATACCGTCACACGGCCGCGGCCCGCTCCACAGACCAGCGATCCCGGCCCGGAAGTTGGTGAAGCCGGTCGTAAGTCACGGAGACCCGGGGTTGTAGTTGCATTGATGGATCCCACTGAAACCTGCTATTGAATACCCATACAAGCGAGACTCCCAAGGGGCAGCCAACCCCGATCGCCGGCTATACGCCTGTATTCATGGTATGTTGCATGGTAGATGGTAGGTTCCTGAATCTACCTCTCGTGTTGCATCGACGAACGTCCATTCTAGCCGACTCAATTATTCATGCGGTAATTATTATCCAGAATCTTGACGATTCGGATGGCCTGGCATGGTATAGCACCTGGTACCATTCTCGGCGGGATCATAATCGCACCGACTTCTGATTGTATGCTTCACCCAGGAGTTAAGACGGACATAGGTTAGGTATGTCTGCTGCAACCGTCGTGTTGACAGACCCTTCTATGGTCTCCAACTCGGCATTTGAGCTGATGGGCGGCATACGTAGCCAGTCCTTGTCTACGTCACTTACTTGAAACGGGATCGAGAAAGGGGCTGGCTACTAACCACGTGAAGCCAAGGGAATGGGGAATCAGCAGGCATTCGAGGAGGAAAGCCCATAATGCCTCGGCGAATGCATTACATCGGAATCTGATTTCCCGAACCAATTCATAGGTTACCATTGTAAGTCAAGACATATTCTTTCATCAATATAAGAGTCTCTTCCCTCCTTGAGTATACTCCGTCATGTCGAGATAGTCCATCTCATCACCTTGCATCCAAATATACTCACACTTACAACGTAGGAGGATCAAACCATCAGGGGATTATGGCGGAAATACTAATGTTCAAGCATATCGCTGAGGCCAGAGACATGATCAGCTTGGCCAAGCTCGTCCAAATAGGGCTTTCGCTTGTAAGTCTACTCCTTGGCGGCTCAGAAGACGTAGACTAACGGAAGTGACCACGTCTAAGTGCATCGCGTCCTTTATAGGGAGTGCTGTATACAACGTACTATTCCACCCCCTTCGGAAATTCCCCGGGCCTCTCTCCCATGGCATGTCCTTCTTCCCGCGTTTCATCTACCAAGTCAGGGGTCGCCTTCCATTCCATATCCACGACCTGCACCAACGCTATGGTCCCGTTGTTCGCATTGCGCCTGGTCAACTATCCTTCACCAACCCGCAGGCCTGGCGCGACATCTATGGGCACAAGCACGCCGGCGAGCCCGAGATGACGAAAGATGACGCAACTTACCGGATGTTCCCTCACGTTCCCGCTTCCGTGATCGATGCAGACCGGGACCAGCACAGCGCGTTGCGACGTCGCCTCGCTCACGGTTTCAGCGACCGCTCAATGCATGAGCAAGAGCCCATCATCGGCTCCTATGTCAGTCTCCTCATCTCACGTCTGCAGTCCGCCGTGAAGGAGACCAGCCGGCAGAACATAAGGGACTGGTATAACTGGACGACATTTGATGTAATTGGAGACCTGAGCTTTGGTGTTGAAGGTGGCTTTGGTTGTCTTGCAAAGTCGGAAAACCATCCGTGGGTGGAGCTCATTGCTCGTACGATTAAGGAAGACGGCATAATTCGGGCTTTGTATCAGCTTGGCTTCGCCCGGCCTATGACATGGCTTAGCAAGACCGGCATTCTAGCGGCGGATCAGAATCGAGATATTATATACGAGAAGGTCGGCCAGCGCATGGAGAGTGGCGATCGACCTGATTTCCTGCAAGGACTCATCAGTAGGAAGGATGAGCTGGGGCTCAACCACAACAGCTTAGCGTCGAATGCTACATTGCTGGTTCGGGCTGGATCCGAGACCACGGCTACTCTAATGAGCGGCGTCACCTACTTTCTCACTACACAACCGGAGGTGTTGAAGAGGGTGAAGGATGAAGTCCGTTCGTCTTTCAAGAGAAGTGACGATATCACCTTGTCGTCCGTCAGTGGTCTGTCGTATGTAAGTGCTCGACCGCTTTCCCGTTTCGAAGTCTACAGAGGCGCGATAAACCAATTTACGCTACCTAGAGAGTTGTTTCATTGTCAATTCGGTAGCGTCAAGGGCCCGACATCGATTGCTATAACTGACCTTTTTTCTGTCTGTAGATGCTTGCTTGCTTGAACGAAGGGCTTCGCATGTATCCGCCTGTCATGTTCGGCCTCCCCCGAGTGACACCCAAAGGTGGCGCCATGATTGACGGAAATTATGTGCCAGAGGAAGTAAGTGATCTCCCGTTCTGGTACGCTTTCAGTTCTCGATCACGTTCAGAAAGGGAGGAAGAAAAGAACATGAATCAGTCAAATAGAGATTAGCACTGACGTGTCGGCAACAGACCATTATTACCATGTGGCAGTGGCCCATAAACCATAGCAAGGACCTTTGGACTGAGCCGGATAGATTCGCACCTGAACGGTGGATGGGGGACCCCCATTTCAAGAACGACCGGTCAGGTAAGTCACTCAATGAGCCCCCTCTGTACAGTCGGTATTAGTGCTTGTTTTGGGAGAGAAAAACTTTGATGTGTCCTGGGATCTTTTCGCAGTGCGGTACCTGGCTATGAAAAGGAAGTGGATGGATCGCTAACGGCATCCCCAAAACTAGATGCTATGCAACCGTTCGGTGTTGGACCCCGAAACTGTCTTGGCAGGAAGTAAGTCTAACATTTCCCAGTTTTGGGTGGCGTCCCGGCTCCGATTTGGTCGAATGGGGGTCCGTCGTTCAGGAGGACCCTTAAGACCCTATCTAGAACATACCTAAGAAGTATGTTCAAGAAACCAAGCAGCCCCCATGCTAATCAATCTGCCACTTTCGCACAATAGCCTTGCCTACGCCGAGATGCGGTTGATTCTCGCCAAGTTGCTATTCAACTTCGACATCAGCATAGATGATGACAGTCGCGACTGGCTAGCGAAGCAAGAGGCGTACGAAATCTGGCACAAGCCAGCCCTTCATGTTCATCTCACGCCGGTTACGAGGGGGTTCGAATAGAAAGGAGGATAGAGGGTTCTTTGACAAGTCCGGGGGTGGGATGGGTGACGGAAACGGTTGATAACGGTGTACCGTCGGCATGGATTGGTTGAGTCCAATTTTCTAGATGGTGTTGTGAAATAAGTTATGGCCTTGTTGCTACAATACAGGAGACTAGACTAGATAGCCGGCCGGCTCTGCGTTGCCGAGGTTTACAGATTGAACTACTGATGGTAAAAGAATTCATTGGTTGGCCGTGATCATCATCTATGCCGGAGGGAGATTTAATGGTGAAGAAATGCTCGTCGCAAGGACTTTTTTGGATCTGTGGATTTTGTTGACTCGTTTAGCGATGATGGCTTCTTAGTAAATGTTCTTTTTGCTATGAGATGTGATTGATGAGAGGGGGCTAGATACAGACTACAGACGGCGCGGGAGAATTGCTTGCTTATCTGGACAAGGATACATACGGACGTACATACATAGTTGCGAATTCCGATGGCGATGGCATCGGGCTTGACGTTCTGGGTAACTAGGTAATAAGGAATAACTACTTGGTGTATGTATGTAAGGAATGAAGCGGGAATTCAATGTAGGTAGAGAGAAGGGTCGCGGGCACAGATATTCGTACAGTATAACTAACTAACTTAGATGGTAGATAACAGGGACAGGAAAATGAGAGATTTGGGAGTAAATGTTCGTATAAGTAGGTAGGTGGGTAGGTAATCAGAGCGACGCTATCTAGGATTATTATTAGCTAGGATGGGCTGGTTTTGTCATGACTTTGTGAAAGCGAAAAAAAAAAAAATGAAGAATGAAAAATGAAAAATGAAGAATTCATAGTGGTTTTTAGATAGGTGTTTCGTTTCAGGATTCAAAACATTTAGATACGATGTCTCTCTCTCTCTCTCTCTGTGTGTGTGTATGTGTGTATGTGTGTGTCTCTCCCCAGAGCTGAACTGAACTGAACCGAACTGAACCGGTTGTAGATATTCGAGGTTCGTGAGACGGAATAACCATCTCCTGAAACGTTCGTAATTGTTTTCAATAAGATACATACGTTTTGTCTTGTCTTACACATTCGGGTAGGATGGGCCGGGAAAAGAGAAGAGGAGAGTTGGTGAGGTACTCAGAGTGTGGGTATCAGGTATCAGGTATCATCATGTCCCTGACCTTTACTTGACCTTAGATAGGGCTTTCCTAAGGACCTCCCCCCGGATGGGCAATTATTCCGATGATTTACACTAAGATTCGCCTCTGGGTCGATCGGCCTTATCTAGTCCTAATGGAAGAGTTGGGGGTCCGTGTTGATGAGGAGGTGGGCACTTACTTACCTACCCTGCGAAAAAGTTCTTTCTTGTAAGAGCATAAGTATTGCGTTCACCCCGATATGGTGTTTGTACAGATTACCGTCTAACCCTAGTTATCTACATATATATTTACATATGCCATCGTCAGCATCATCGTGACGGGATGGACGCGGACATTGGGCGATAGATGACCTTCCAAGACCGTCGTTGACAGCAACGGGCATCGGGTTTCCCCTGTTGTATCGTTCAAAGTGCCAGTGCCAGTGCCAGTGCCCACCCCGATTCCCAACTCCGTAGATACTACATATCTAGATATCTATCTGTCTAGGCCCTCGCTTTACATAGTGCCTACAGCCCGTCCTGGCATAATACCAAGCATAATACCAAACACATAAGTTAGCTAGGTTAGATCACCTATGTACATAGTTAACTATCTGGATCTGCACTGAACCGGGTTGTTGGTAAGCTGACTGGATCTTTTGACGAAGCGGGGCTTCTTAACAAGGGGCGGTTACTTTGCCCGGGCTTAATGTGTAATTACACTTACAGTACTTTTACACTATCTATCTATCTAGACCAAAGCAAAAAGGGCTCAACAGGTCAAATTACCAAAAGGGCCTGGCCCATCTGTCCTCCACCTCCCCCCAGGTTTGGAGTCGGGGACTTGTCTGTAGTTATTTGTGATTAGGTATGTATGCCCGAAGAAAGCTCCTCGATAACGGCCATGTTATAGGAAAGCGAATGACGCAAGTTATAAGCTTAGTCGGTGTCCAGTTCATGACCAAACGAGCTGAGGGTGAGCGAGGTTATGAGTCGAGTTGGCTCTCTCGGACTGTGTGCCGTGTGCCGGGCCGGGAACTTTATATTACTTAGATGTTTCGGTCGACTGACTGACTATCCTCTACGGGAAGCCGATGTGACGGGCAAAAGTTCCCGGTGCAGCCCGACTCGAGTCGGTAGCGTAGAATAGCATAGCATAGCATAGCATCCCAACCATTATATCAAAGCCTAATATCAATAAGGGCTATCTATATGTACATAGTATCTAGATAGTAAAGTTGTAAAAGCAAGGTCGATAAAATACTTACTGCAACCCATGAAGGCGAAATCGAGTCGCCGACTGTGGTATTATATATAATTATAATCAGTTATAATTATGACTAACTAGTTAATGACTTACTTTACATTTTACATCTTCTTCAAAGGTTCCAAAGATCGCGTGCCACTGCCAAGGTTATGGATTACCCTTGCTCGGTTGACCAACTTGTTTGTTCTCGCCTCCCATGCGCATCATTCGGCTGCCGGATGACTATTCGCTCTCTACACGCTCTACACGCTCTATCTTACACGCCTTACATGTTCTGATGTGTGTAGGAAATGAAGAGGCAGATGCCAGCCGGACAAAGGCTCCGGTTTCAGCACCGTGCTCTGCTCATCATGTCCGTCATGCTCGACCACTCTTTGCCACTCTGGATACTCTAGAATAGATAGATACCTGTAGAGAAATAGAGAAATCACTGGGTATTATATGTACAGTAAGTTTGTACAGAGATATCATAATGACAGGTCTGATCTGCTCAGATGCTGTTAATATAAGATGATGTTTTTTTTTGACTAACTAGATAGTTAATTTCCCGGTTCTTTTCGTAGTGACCAAAAAAAAAAACAAAGTCATCCCCCCTCCTCTACTCATCCGTTCCCCTGGGTCCTTTTCATTCTAGATTTGCGATCTATCTATCTACCTCCTCTCGACTGATGACCGTCCTAGGGTCAGTGTAGTTAATCTGTATACGGACGGGATCGCTAGTGTAGGTTTTTCATTTTTTTTTTCATCATGGTCCCTGAACAAAGTGGCGTGAGAAGGTACCATTTTCTCTAGCATGTCAAGCTTTTTTTTTTCTCTTCTTTACCATGGAGAATCATACCGTACCATACCGTATACCGTACCCCGGGCTTAATTAAGCTAGAGTTACCATACCATGAACTGTTTCGTCGTATTATCAGAGATGATTTTGCTTGCTTTAATCTACGCCAGATAGTCTGTACACTCGGCCAGTCTCGTCTCGAGAGAAAAGGGCTTACCGTTAGTTTGATATTAAAATGCGACAGGAAAACAGCGTAAAGGGTCGACGACACGGCGAACGGCCGGCATATAAGGCCCGTTTTGCCCTTCTTTCATCTTCTTCCCGATGATGGGGTAGAAATACTTCAATGAGAGCTATCGATCGAATTCTGAAGGATTAAAAAAAAAACAAGAAACAAAAAAAAAAAGATACCTTTCTTTTCTTTTTAGGAATTAGAACCCGTTTTCACCTCGTATCATTAATCATGTTTGGCCCGCTTCAACTTGCCCAGATAGGGCTTGTGTTGGTAAGTCATGTCTCCCCATACTTCCCCCTTCCCCCTCTTCTTGTCGACCAGGTGTAGTAGATAGAGATCAAGACATTGGGGCTAACACGAGAGGGGCGTCTGCTGGAAAGTATGTCGTATACCTAACCTGCCGCGTCGTCTACAACGTCTTCTTCCACCCGTTACGGCATTTCCCCGGTCCGCTCTCCCACGCCATGACCGTCCTCCCGCGCACCAAGTACCAGATAGACGGAAGTCTCCCCTTTCACATAGGCGAGCTGCACCGGCGGTACGGGTCCGTCGTCCGCATAGCGCCCGACGAGCTGGCCTTTTCAAGCCCGCAGGCCTGGCATGACATCTACGGGCACACGCACAAGAAGAACAGCGTCAACAACGTCCACAACGTCAACAATAACACATCCGCGCCGCCCGAGTTACCCAAATACGACGGCTTCTATAACATCTTCGACCACCTGCCCACGTCCATCCTCAACTCCCGCTACCAGGAGCACGGCGTGCTCCGGCGGCAGCTAGCCCACGGCTTCAGCGACCGCTCGATGCGCGAGCAGGAGCCCATCATCGGCTCCTACGTCGACCTGCTCGTCGCGCGGCTCCAGTGCGCCGTGCAGAAGACGAGTCGCCAGAACCTGCGCGAGTGGTACACCTGGACGACCTTCGACCTGATCGGCGATCTCAGCTTCGGCGTCCAAGGCGGCTTCGACTGCCTGAAGAAGACGGACAACCACCCGTGGGTCCAGCTCATCGCGACGACCGTCAGCCAAGGGAGCATCGTGCAGGCCCTCTGTCGCCTCGGCCTGCAGCAGCCCATGACCTGGCTCAGCAAGTCCGGGATCCTGGCCGATGATAAGCACCGCGCCATCGTGTACGAGAAGTTGGGCCAGAGATTGCAGAGCGGTGAGCGGCCGGACTTCATGGAAGGGCTGATTACGCATAGAGAGGAGCTGGGACTCACGCATGGACGGCTGGCGATGACCGCCTCGCTGTTGATCTTGGCCGGCTCGGAAACGACGGCTACGCTCTTGTCGGGCGCTACGTTTTTCCTGACCACGTACCCCGATATCCTGGAGAAGTTGGTCCATGAGGTGCGGACTTCGTTTAAGAGCGGCGACGAGATCACGCTGACTAGCGTTGGGGGGTTGACTTATGTAAGTTGGGTCCAGGAATCAGGATGGAGAGAGAGAGAGAGAGAGAGAGAGAGAGAGAGAGATCCGGATTGCAGAGCTCTTTTGATTTTCTAACGGAATCTTTTTTTTTTTCCCTCCTAGATGCTCGCTTGTCTGAACGAGTCGCTTCGTTGCTATCCGCCCATCGCATCCGGTCTTCCGCGTCAAGTACCCGAAGGTGGAGCGACAATCGATGGAAAATTCGTTCCAGAGGGCGTACGTCTTCCCCCCTTTCCCCCTTCCCCCCCTCTTTTTTCTCGCAAAAGGAAGGGGAGGGGAAAAAGAAGGAGAAATAAAGGCTGACCTTCATCACAGACAATCGTCTCCGTCTTCCAATGGGCCGTAAACCACGACGAAAACCTATGGACCGAGCCCGAGACCTTCGCGCCCGATCGATGGCTAGGCCATCCCCGATATAAAGATGATCGACTTGGTAAGTTTTTCTTCCTCATTCTCCCACACACACACACACACTCAATTTCATCCGACCAGGAACACAGGCTAACGCGACTGACTAGATGCCATGCAACCATTCGGCGTCGGTCCTCGGAATTGTATCGGACGAACGTAAGTCTCCTTTCCCCCCCGCCCCCCACTCTCCTTGTTTGCCTATAGCATGTCAATACTAACGATACCCATCACCACCAGTCTCGCCTACGCGGAAATGCGCCTGATCCTCGCGAAGATCGTGTACTACTTCGACATCAGCATGGCGGAGGAAAGCCGGGACTGGCTGCGGTATCAAAAGGCGTATAATGTCTGGGACAAGCCGGCGCTGCATATCCATATGAAGCCCGCGACGGCGGAACGGTGTTATAGTCCGCTCGGCGATGAATGACTGGATATACGGAAAGAGAGTCTTGTCCACGTAAGAGGGGTTGTCTTCTTGGGAAGAAGCGATTCTTTTTTTTTTTTAATATATATATATGGACATGAGGGCATTCAAAACAAAAAGGAGGGGGGGGCGAGTTGGGAGTTTGCGAGGTCGTGATTCTTGATCGGTTTTTCATCAGGGTTTGGGTTGGTAAAAAGGATGAGGCTCAAGAAAGATCACTCACAATCTTTTTCTCTGTGGTATAATTATCTTTTCTAGCTATCTGTAAATCTGTAAATAAACCAAGGGGCCCGTCCTGCGGACCTTTTTCCGTAATCCAAGACTTTTTCCGTAGTAGGCAGATCGAGCAGGCTGAATTGCACAAGTCGTAGGGGAAACCAAACCGAAGGGGTGAAAACATCAACGCTGCTAACGTTTCTCTAACCAAAGTCACCATTGTGGAGTATCTATTTATTCTTAAGCCGTTGATACTCCAATGATGTAAAGTAGAGCTAAACGTTTTCAAAAACCATTAACAGGGCTTTCTTTACCCAAGGAAAGATCCCATAGCGAAAAGTCAAGCAAACTCACATATAGTTCTGCTCCAATCATGTGAACCAGAAGAGGCACCCATACGGCAGTGCCGAAGGTCGCATTAAGGGCTGCTATGCTCTGGACTACATTTCCACGGAGGTCCGCCTCAATTGCAATGTGGTGGTCCGAGTGTCCGCCGGCGAAGAAGGGCGCACATTGCGGGTATAAAGTCATCGTCGCCTCCTCGCCTATGGAATGGCTGATTTTGGCACAGGGCAGGGCCACGTAAACACCGCCCACGTACGTCACCGTCACGGCAGCGACGAATAGGGCAATGCGCGTGGAAACAATGACACCGCCCTTGATTATCTTACGTCAGTACCATTTGTATTCACATCAACGGAGAAAATGGGGAGGGCTTACATATGCCCAAGCTCGAATCATCCAAGCCCGATGCTGC
Organism: Xylariaceae sp. X187; assembly: GCA_028637585.1. NCBI lineage: Eukaryota > Fungi > Ascomycota > Sordariomycetes > Xylariales > Xylariaceae > Xylariaceae sp. X187. The sequence continues at coordinate 3,141,846 of JAJIZN010000002.1, read as the reverse complement.
TGAATCTGCTTGTGTCTGATGCTGATAATCGCCTTGGTCAACGCGCCCACGAAGAGTATAGCCAGCACGCCGACCACACTCTGCACATCAACTCCGCCACCGGCCGTCCGTCGCGCTATCATAACTGCGCCTGCCGTGCCCAGGATAGCCAAGACGACGGAAATATATCCGTTGATTCGATGGAGGCGCATGGCCTTTTGCCGAAGGCGCGGGACGAACTGTGTACACGCGAGCAAGCTGGCTGGGAGAACAGTGGCGAGGTGCAGGATAATACCAATGCGATAGCGCCATTGCTTGGTGTAGTAGAAGCATTCGCCGGGCATAGAGCCCCGGGGACCGCCCGTCTCATTGCAAAACACGCCCCAGAAGTTGATGAGTGGCAGCCGCCAGAGGGAAAATGCGAAGAGCGAACCGGCAAAAACGAGCCATAGGATAAAGTCGTTGGTCTCCCGGAAGCCGAGCACTTTGGAAAGGCGACGGACACTGACTGTGAGTGCGCTCGTAGGCGGTTTATCGATTGTCATTATGGAGGTTAAGAGATATATATATATCTCGAACGGGGATGCGCGACGTTAACAATTTTGCTCGATGGAGGGGCGGTATAATAGATGGCAGAGAATCCAGCCCTAAGAATAGATGTTCAGGATAAAGATAGTTGTACGGTAGGTTATTTCAGATACAGGGTAATGAGAGAGGCAGCGCGGTTGTTAAGATTTTCGTTCCGATATCATATTCCCACATGATAGCCGCCCACGTCATCCTTCAATACCGAATTTCTCTCGCTGGTGCACGATTCATATTCCTGACTCGCAATTGGTTGAGGAAAAAAAGATTGAAAAGCTGTGACTGCGTGTATTAAAACGAACAAAGTAGGAAAACAAAGTAATGTGAGCTTGGCCATGACCAAAAGAAAAAAAAAAGACCCTCGCTTCCACGCCCCGTCACAAAAGTAGCGGAGATTTGTGATTTACTCCTGTTGGAGTTAGGTTCTCCATTTCAGGGCCGGTGATTCCGGTCTTAAGCGAGCCATGAAGTGACTGTGAACCGAAGAATCATACGTTTGACTTGCGGCCGGCATGGTGCTTTGGATGCTATAGTAGCGTCGTGTCATGAGAACGAGTCGAGAGAGTTGGACGGAGCTGGAAGAGAAGCGAGAAGCGAGAAGAGAAAAGCGAAAAGCGGAGTGTGATCCGGTACCAGACATCGTTTCGTTGTTTACCTGTCATGACTGACTATCATCAGAGAATTGCTAGCCGGGCATTATCCGCCACTGCCCAGAGACATGGGGGGAGGGGAGAATGCCCCTGAATGGCTGCACATTATGAATTTATAGGCGATGACAACCCTGAACCGACTCCGAACCTACCGCGAATTGGGTGCCAACCGGGCCCCAGTTGGGGCTGAGCCGTGCAATTGAGAGACGAGCGCAGGGTCAACAAAAGAAAGCCCGTTTGACTCGAAGGTGTCATGAGGAATATCATGAAGACCATCGCCTTGTTTGCCCTCTCAAGTTTGTTAGGCTTCTAGCGACGGGCCGAAACCGGCCGGATAGTGCCCAGCAAGCCATGCTCATTGTCTTACCCATACAAACGAAAGACGAAGATATAAAGCTGCTATTCGTCGATATGGTTTAATGAGATAGGTACCCGTTGCCGCCGCACCGACTTTCACCGACGGCCTCGTGTTGAGATTGCGGGATGAACCCAGTTGAAGCTGTGGAGTGGTATAGGTAAGTAGCTGTCAGACAAGAAGGGACGAATATTCCGACTGAGCTGTTGAATCCCAATTCCAAAAGTGTTGGAGACCGTCAAGGGCCGGCAGTGACTGTCGAGAAGTGTCAAGGGCTGACAAGAAGTACTATAGGTTTATGTATCTATGCGGCATATATGCCCCTAAAAGGTACCTAATTGATTCCATTGCACATACAGATTATTGGCACATATACATATCTCTACAAGTACATATGCACTTGCACTAGATGCATATATATCTATCTATACAATCTGTACTACATAGATAGGTAATCTCACAACCAGCGGGTGGCCCGTGCTCCGAGTGACCCAACCTGAAAGTTACGCGTTTTTGGCATTGTCCTGTTTTCATCATGCGTTCTCTCTTGCAGTCCCACACTCCCGTCCATTGTCACCTTCTCCCAGTTGTCCACCTAGTTACAAAGGGATCGCAACCTTTGCTTATCCATTCTTCTCCCTCGTCGACTCGTTGCCTGAACTCTCCAACTCGGTCCCACCTAGTCCGTACCTGCCTCTAAGTTCTACGTTACCCTTTTCCCGCCACGGAACTCCGCTACACGTTCATTCTTTCATCTTCGTCCTCGTCTTCATGGTCATCTTCATTCATTCCTAAACTTCGTATCGTTCACCGCACATCCGTATTTGCATCGCCAATCACCCATCGTCCCAAGCTCGGATTCATTCATCATCATGACCGACTACGCGACGCTCAAGGTTCCCGAGCTTAAGAAGCTGCTTCAAGAAAGACAGCTTCCTGTTACTGGGAACAAAGCTGATCTGATCGCGCGTCTCCATGAACACGATAAGGCCAGCGAAGAGCCCAAGCCTGCCGCCGCTGCCCCAGGTTCGTCAAGCTCCCATCAATCATTCATCTCCTCGCGTCTCCTTGCATCTCCTCGCATCTCGTCTTTCGAGTCGATAGCTAACCAAAGAAAATCCATAGTATCGGCTGAAGAAGATCCCATCGATTATTCAGATGACGATGTCCCATCTTCCAAGACAAAAAAGCCTGCCGCCGCGGAGCCTGCGTCTACAGAACAAAAGGAAGCGGAACCCACTGCGGTATTAGCGCCAGCGTCAGCCCCAGTAACAGAGCCCGCCGCCGATGCCCCGGCGCCTACTAGTGAAGAGAAGCCCGCCGTAACAGCTACAGCGAACGGCGCAAAGCCCACCATCGATGAAACGGTCGCGGCGGAGCCTGTTCCCAAGGTAGACTTCTCGGCGAACCTGCCTGCTACAAGTGCAGACGATGAAGCCCGCAAGCGCGCAGAACGTGCGAAGCGATTCGGTGCCGTAGAGGGTGCGGATGAGGACGCAAAGAAAAAGGCCGAGCGCGCAGAGCGATTCGGCGTTGATCTTCCGAACTCGCTGGTGTCGAGTCTCGACTCCGCGTTGCCTGAACAGCGAGAGCAGCGGAAGCGTGGACGCGAGGGTGCATCGTCGAATCAGGGTGGCGCAGACGGCGAGCGCGGCGCAAAGAGACACCATCAACAGCAACAGCAGAATGGCCACGGTCACGGCCGACGACGGGGAGGAGGAGGAGGAGGCGGTAGAGACCATCGAAACAACCGTGGTGGGCGACACGGTGATGGTGAACGTGAACGTGAACGTGAGCGTGGCCCGTCTAGAAGAGAAGGCGGTGGCGGCGGTGGAAGGAAGGCTGTTCTCGCCGATCCTTCGGAACGCGCCAAGGCTGAGGCCAGAGCCAAACGCTTTAGTAACTAAAGGCTAGGGGATACCCTGAACCTCTGGCGTGTAAAATCCTCTTCTCAGACCCGGTCGGAGCAAGTCGAAATAGAGGCACACAAGATCGCTACGTTCCTGAAACCCATGGGGATGATGAATGGATCCGTTGACAGTTTGACACCGAAGGTCATTTCAGGAGAAATTGTTCCGAGCGTTTCTCGACTTTGGAGCAAGAAAGAAAGTCACGGCCCGCTGTATACTACGTTTGATACTTATGCATCAGTTCACAGCTAATATCGGAGTTTGCGGCGTTTTCTTTTTCCATCTCTTTCTCCTCCCTCTCCACAACTCTCACTCACTCGCTCCCTTACGTCTCATTGGATTCATGAATGTACCCCTTGATCTCGCAGACAAATCTGATGTTGGGGGTCCCCACGAAAACGAAGGAAAGTGGAAGGACTTGGAGGGTTTGAGTAAAGTGAGAGTGGTTGTGTATTTTGACAAGCCTGATGAAGGGTGAAACTGGGTTTAGGTATTGCTGGAGAGAGAGCAAAGGTGTGTAGGGGATGATGATATGACGTGTATTAACAAGACAAAACACGAAATGGCGAGAAAAGCTCAGATCGCTTTAATGATAATGTGAAGAAACCAAGAGAGGGTATTTGTCCCTTTTAAGAGGAAAAGAAAAGAGAGTAGAACACCATGTTGCTTCATTGTCGGTGTGTGTTATGCATGGCCGATGCGGTGAGTGAGTGAGTGAGTGAGTGAGTGTCTCTGTATGTTGGGAGTGAAATAGAACGTGTCTCCTTGTCTGTAATTTATTCTTGAGTATTATTAAACCCGACAGACGGATATTCATCTCTTTGCCGCCTTTCCCCCTCTCCAAATCCCGATTGTTCCAAAAAGAAGCGAAAAAAGAGAGGTTTTGCACGGCGGTGGGATAGGGGAATTGGTAGAGGGAGAGCGATGCCGATGGAGAGATTAGGAGATGGAGAAGGGATCTTCATCTTGGGTACTTGTACTTGGTTGGAAAGCAGTGCCATGCAGGTTTCCAGGGCGAGTGGTGGTTTATGGTTCGTATGGTTTATAGATATTATGAGAGTGATGGGAGGCTTGGGTACATATTCAGATGATCGCACTTCGAGGGGCTCAGGGTTCAGGGTTTGGGGGTTTAGATGAAGTTCTCTGTCGTCCATGAGTATCTTCGACACGGCGCCATTCCGGGATGGACGAACCGGTCGAAGCAACTTTGTTGTGGGAAATGTTCCTCTCATGTAGATGAACCTTTAACCAATCTATTAGGTTCTTCAGTCTGTCTATCTCCTTGTCTATCATCTCCCACCCTTGCCGAGTGCCTGCAATTAACACGGCATCCTGAGTCCTCATTATCAAACAATAAATATCTTCGTCATCGTCATCGTCCCTTTTTTTTTCTCTTCTCCCCCCCTCATTCATTTCTCCAAGGCATTCCCATCCCGATGCTCGCCATTCAACACCGCCTTCCATTCCTCCCGGCACAATTCACTCAAGCACTTCGGATCGAGATTCGGCTTCATCAAGTCACTCGTCCGTCGCTCTGGACTCGTCAGCTTCGCCAGCGTGCGCAAGTACGCGGTAAAGCTGGGATAAAGCCAACGATGGGACGAATGCACCTGCAACAGCATCCACTCATCCCTCCGATCCAGAAGCCTCTCCAGATGCGTGTACGCGGTGCCGAAGTGGCTGTCCTGGTGCGTCTGGATACGGCCGATCATGTTGCCCGTCAGAGCCGGATGGTAGTGCGCGATGGGGAACCAGGACTCCATGATTCTGTGGTAGTGGCCGGGGGGTATGAGATAGAGGCCGGTCGGATACGTGTCGTGCGAAGCGATGTGAATGAGATGGTGGGCGTCGTCCTCCGGCGGCGTGAACTTCGTCTTCATGATCAGTTGGTCGTGCGTCCCGCGGCCGAACAGGGCCTCGACGAGATATATCCGCCAGATGACCCGTATGCCCCGGTTCTCGGGACGCACGACCTCGGTCCAGGTGTAGTCGTCGTCGGTCGAGGCGAAGGTGAGCGGGGAGCCGCTGCCGTCGAGGATGCGCTGGAGACCGTTGGTCGTCAGGAGGAAGGCCTTGAAGTCTTCGGGCAGGCCGGTTTCGAGCTGGTACTCGAGCTCGGAGACTTTGTACAAAAGAGCCCGCTCTTCGAGCTTGCAGGCCTGGTTGGAGAATCGCCACCAGTGGGCGTCGCAGTTTGCTACGATTTCCTTGACGAGACTTGGCACCTGTGAGCTTTTGACTTGTTTCTCTTGTCCTTGGATGGCGTCGATGGCGTCGATGGCATCGACATGGACGAGTTGAGAGTCGTCTGTAGAGCGGTTCTCCTTGTCCTTGTCCTTCTCGGCATCGGCATCAGCATCGGATATGATGATCTTCGACTCCGAATGACTGCCGAAATATCTCGCAATATTGGCAATGAGCAACCATATGGCCAACGCAGTGACGCTCATCTGCCTGGCCAGGTGAATGACATGTGGCTGTACCAAGAAAGAGATGGTGTTATACATTGCTTGATAGTGCACGGATGGCCGGATATTCAGCACGGAGGCAGCCATGGAATGGACACAGAGACTCAGATGCACCAACAGCACCATCCACGCCGACAAGACCGTATTAACGAGCGGCTGGATGAAGTGTATGATGCCGAAGATCAAGTTCTCTATATCCTGGTAACAGGCCGACGATACGAATCGCGAGATCCAGACGACCCAGAGATTGGTGACGGGGTGTTCCCAGATGTAGCTGTCGCCGTAGGCAGATAGGGAGAGGGCTGTGATGAAGGCTATCAGGGTGTAGCTGAGCAGGAGACGGAGGAATTGCTCGGGGGCCCAGACGCCTAGGCCGACGAGCCATAGGAGGATATAATGCGGGATGGCGAGGGCAAAGCCCTGGAGGGCTGCTAGGGTTAGCCAGACTATGGCTGTGGTCATGATGATGGATATCTGGATCATCGGGAGATCTAAGATCTAGTGACGACCAGACTATATATATAAATATATAGATTTGTATGTAGATATATATATATATATATATCATATAGAGCACCATGGTTGTCTTTGTAAAGATTCATTCTTATTAGGCAGTAGCCTGCTTAGACCTTTGTTTTTTTTGAAGAATTAGATGGGTTAAAGGAGAAAGATTCGCGAAAGATCCATTGCTTAACTCACATTTCGCACCTGCGCACAGAAGAAGCCTGGAGATGCCCAAGGAGTGCACTACCAAGGCAGCTTGTAAGTCCCTTTTCTTGTACTGACAAGGCATGTCGAACATACAAAGATAAACCCCATCACGACGTGATCGTGGGATGAAGGCCATCTTCAGAAGAAGTCCGAACTGCTTTCTTCTTGGTTTCTTATATCATGGCTATGGGAGGCCGTGATCCTCCTTGCTCAAATTCGAGCGTGTTGAAGGCCCATGGTTCCCCTATTGATACTCTTCCCCACGATATGATGCCCGTAAATGCTGCGCTGGCAAAGATCATCCCCGTAAATGCCACGATGTGGGGTAGAGGAAAGGTGACGGTAAAGGTAAAGGTGATCGCTGAAGGAAGCCGTAATAAGATTAATGAATAAAGCCGATATCTGATATCTGATATCGGATAATATCTGACAGTCTGACTCTTCCAACACAAACTAATAAACCGCCAAGGTTAGCAATGGAGACTCCGAGTCCTGCATTGCATGCTTACTCTCCCTCCAACAGATTTAGAAGATAGTCGTGTCGTTGGTTCGGCCTGGTTCAGCCCGAATGTGCCCCGCCTGTCGATGTTGCTTTGAGAGGGGGAAGCCAAGAGTCGGAGTAGTTCTCGGAACAAGGAACAAACAAGGATTTGCACGTAGCATTCCTCGGCTTAAAGGGAATAGGTTAGGTAAATAGATAGACAGATGACCTGAGATGAAAGCTTCCCCTCACATACAAAGATGTGGAATTCAGAAAGGAAAAAAAAAAGAAAACTCCATCATATGTATCCGTAATCCCCCATTGAAAACGGCGGGATTCAATACTTCCTCAAAGCACGCTTCACACACACGGCCTTCTGTATCTATCTTGTTCGCGAGTACTTCGCCAGGAGCGCAACTTGGCCATGGCCATCTCCAAATACGTCGTCGTCGCGCTCCTCAGCGTACTCGGCGCCTGGATATACCCACCTGTCAAGTCATTCCTGAACGTCATGGGCGTCCGGCCGTTTGAGAGCCGGGAAAACATCCACGGCTCCGAGACGCTGTTTATTCCCGACACGATCGGATGTGAGGACTTGGAATATCATGCGCCCTCGGGCATGTTGTATACTGCCTGTGTGGGGGATATCGAGATTGCACGGGGTTGGAATCCCGGGTATGTTGATTTCCCATCAGCGTCGCAAACAAAAACATCGTTCTCCTTGATAGTATATTCCTTATTGCCTCGGAGAGAGCAAAGGCGACTAATTTGTGGTTTTGTTGTTGATGATTTGGAAGAGCCCAGGCATTAGAACGCCACGACAGACCAGCTTTCGGTCATATCGTAGTCATTGATCCCAAGGTAAGTAATGTAACGCACACCTCTCTCTCTCTCTCTCTCTCTCTCTCTCTCTCTCTCTCTCTCTCTCTCTCAATGGGATAAGACCATACAAAGTCTAACCAGAAGAACCATTCAGACCATGAAATCCCAAAAACTATCATTCGACAACTTCGACGGACCATTCGCCACGCACGGGATAGGACTCTACACGCCGCCCTCGGACCAGGACATCGTGTACATCTACGCCATCAACCACCTCCCCAATCCACGCTGGACGCCCGGCTCAACAACCGAAGAAAAAGCAGCATCACAAGTTGAGTTATTCATTCATACCGTGGGGAGCACCACAGCGCGCCATATCCGCTCGATTGCCCACCCGTTATTGCGGACGCCGAATGACATCCTCGGTATATCCGAGCACGAATTCCTCGTCACGAATGATCACTACTACCGTGATGGCCGCATGCGGAGCGTCGAGATGTTACTCCGCGGCTTCGTCTGCTGGACGGATCTCGTGCACGTGCGTTTCGACGAAAAGGACGTAGACGCCGCCGTGGTGCTGGACACAGTGGCGAACAATAACGGGCTGGGATGGGGTCCGGACCACCAGGTGATCATCGGCAACGCAGCCGGCGGCCACGTCCTCTTCGCCAGCGTCCCCGGCACAGAAGAGGGGAATACCGGCAAAAACAATAACAACAACAATAACAACAACGACAACGGCACTAGGACGGCGATGAAAGTCTCACACTCGGTCCCCATGGACGCCATCGTCGACAACGCGGCCTTCTTCGCCGATCCCTTCGCCGGCAGCCACGGCAAAGACTACAGCGGCTACCTCATGCCCGGCATGTCCGACGGCCACAATTTCGTCCCGTCCTTCAAAGACCCCGACTTCGCGGCGCCGATGCCGGGCCGCGTGATGTATCTGCCCGCGATCGCCGGGCGGGACAGAGACGTGCGCGCGAACAGGCGGCGCAGACGGCTCATCTTCAGGGACGACGGGTCGACGCTGAGGGGCGCGACGACGTCCGCGCTGGTCGCGATCGACCCCGCGCTGAACGGCGGGAAGAGAGAGGGATGGCTCTTCGTCACGAGTATCATTGATTCGAAGGTTATCGCGACCCGGATTGACTTTGAGACGGCCTTGGGTTAGTTAGATAAGGGGGGGAATGGGGCGGATGATGATACGAGCGAGCGAGTGTTCATTACGAGAAGATGTTCGTGATTCGGATGATTTTTTCTTTTTTTTTCTTTTTTTTCTTTTTTATTGAATATATATGAGAAACTGGGTTATTGAGTGCGTAGGAGTTCGGCAAGTTTGTTTCGAAATTCGCGATTGAAAAGAGAGATCACCACTCAGATAACAACACAGTATCTAATCGAAGCGAGTTTCGGGTTAGGGTTGGGGTCAGGGTTACGGTTATATAGTAGGGGCTAGGGTTATGGTGTCTTAGCCATTGGAACCCCCATCGCGATTCCGTCATAAGGGTTAACTATCCCATAACCCTAACCCTAACCCCGGTTCCAACTTATACTACACAAAAACCCTGACTTTCGACTCTCTTTACGTTTCCAAGTCACTCGTTAAATCCCGAATGGCCCATCCCATCTCCAGCCCGTCGTGATCCCCGGCAAAACGCCGAAGACTCTCGTCGCATGAGTCCAGGATATCCTGGATTCGTCATGTGAGAACGCGCGTTCCGCGGCGTGTCTTCGCCTCGAAAGACCGTGAAGCCGCAGCGTGATCGGAATACTTTATGCGTGCCGCCTTCTTCGTTGGCATCCATGGAGAAGTCGAAGGTCCCAGTCCCCGGCGTCTTGGTTTATATCGGCGCAGACGTGCTGGCAGTCGGGAGTCGTCGGGACGGGTTTGGTAATTGTCTGTTGTGTCGGTGTAGGTTTTGGGCGTGCAGTAAGTAGCCTGTTATGGACTTGTCTGCCTCGCAGTTGGTGGAAGGGTACATGTAGGACATGGTTCTAGTGATGGTGTGCTGGTCGGTGGTGAGTGAGGTATAGCGTTGAGGTTGCGTTCGGGTGCTTCAACGAGGATGAGGGTCACTACATCAACTATGCGATGAAGCTGGTGAACGTCGTGATATCAACCAATGAGGATATGCTGGGAAGCCCAAGCAAGATGTGGGAAAAAACATTTAAGAGAAGTCTCAGAGAGACATCATGGAACTATTGGTACCCGGAATGATTGCTTCTTGCATAGCGTGGTAAGCTGGCGACTTGTCTTTATCAATCTCAACTCAAGTGATATTGCCATGAGTGAGCTAACCTAGTCGATCAGTAAGATACCATTTCACGAGATTGAATAGTTAATGACAGCGCTCACTCTCACTGTTCCCTTTACATCGTCCTTCACCCCATGTCATTCCATGATACTTCGACACGTATAGACTAACTAACCTAGTTATACAGCCACGGATGTGAGGCTGACTATGAACGTATACTACGAACCGGACGTGGATCCGATCCGGGTTGTGACCACGACGGCTCGTCACCTGGAATTCGCCAAGCAGCATCCCATCGCACCGTGATGACGGGCTTACAGGGACCCCCGGTTTACTGTGAATTGACAGTCCGTGACTGTGTCGATCCCCCCCTTTTTTTCATTGCCAGGTCTGCCACTGCAAACTGTTTTACCCAAACAAGCTCACCGCCAGTAACCCGATTTCATATTTTTTGATTATAACTAATGCTTTAGACAATGCGGAATGGCACAATGGGAAGTTCTAGATATCTAGTTATTAGTGCCGGAACTCTGGTTTAGGACTAGATATATCTAGTTATCGGCGAATAAACTCCTTCGTATGGAAATCCGGGGTAAGCAGTGGGTGCCATGCCAGTTGACGCATCCCGAGTGATGACGATGCTTGGCGAGCGGGATGGGATTACCAATGTAGGTGATCCAATACTAATACATACATATCACATCTCTTTTTCTACTTGCGTAATTACCGGACGGATTATGTAGCTGAGAGGCATAGGTTGCAATATTGTGTATGGTATGGTAGAATGAGGATGTGATGGACTCTTGTTATCCAGGACCTATAGGTATTCTTATAGGTATTCTTGAACAAGGCATGTTTTTGAGGTTGGTTCTGTCGGTTCCCCGCGTCATGATTCTACATATGACTTCGCTTCCTCTATCCTCAGCTCCTCCTTGAGACAATCATCGCAAGGGGGCTCGCGTATCCGCTCGATTTCGTCGCATTTGGATTTGCCGCAGTGTCGCCGGGCCATAGACGGGTCGCAGTCGCAGTCGTAGGTGATGATAAACTGACACATGTTGGCCTGGGGCTACTGGCGGGACGACGGTTTATCGATCGAGGCAGTGCAAGGGACCAGAGACTCGAGGACGAAGGAGCTGCGATGACGATGATGTGCATACGGCGTGTTGACTGAGAGCTGACAGTCACGTTCGATATGCTGACGGCGGGGATGTGTTCGCTAGGCTTTGGTCGATTCGATACTTCATTCAGAACTTCAGAGTGTGATGAGCGCCGGCGTGGGGTGGGAAGGAACTGGATGGAGGGACTCCCAGCGTTTGGGGCAAGGTGCCAGCATCCGCGAGCCTCTTATACTACCCAAGTAGCTAGAGAACTATCTAGCGACCATGTAGATAGTCTAGATACCTAGATAACTACCATCCCGAAGGAAGTTAGCCCTGCCAGTCGAGTCAGGGAAGTGCACATACCACACGTCACGGAAGTTAATTAACTAACCTTAGATTCAAGATGTACCGGACATCATGAACAAATTCTACGCCAATGTGTATCCGTACGTAGGATGTAACTAGATATATGCAATCACTCACCACTTTCCGCGGCCATGAACCACGATACATAACGGTCTGTAGGTATACGAATATGCCCACGATATAAAGTATTTTTTCGCTTTCTTTTATTAATATTCTCTATTCACCGTTTCGGCGCGAAATGCGTGTCGGGTTTGATATTCCTCATGTACTATCAAATGCGTAAGTGAGGATAACTGCAAGTCAAGGTGTTGGGGAACATACTCTGTCCAGGACACATGTGCTTGGAGGATAGCAACACGTAGGTTGACTTCGGACGTTTTGCAGTTTCACCACCTCATAGTAACAGAGATCGCACAACTGCAGCTTCGGGTCCCTTTTACTCACTACTCCGCCCTTGCAAACGGGCAGGTATGGATGATTGCTACACTGGCACCGACATTTCTTCGAACCTATCACCATTTTGAGTGACGGGATCCTAAGGGATGGGGTACAAACCATGGTGATTGGCTAAGTGGCGGGGGGAAAGACCGTGATGATGGGTAGTTGGCGGTATGTTCGTCGAATTGTTGGAAGATTGGGGGCCAGATGAGAATGATGCGACGATGCGATGATGCGAGTTTGATGTTCACACTGAGAATAACTTACGACTCGTTCTTGTATATATATACCTGATGTCTTTGTATATTGACGTTGACCTCGAGTTGAGAACAAAGAACTTCCGAAAGAAACGATGCTGAATTCTTAACAATGAACGAACAAAGGGATGAAGAGATGCCGGCATTGTCTGGCATGTCGCAGTTTCTGTCCGAACATGCTCGGTGGGTATGGTCATTGTCTCGATTGCCATTGCCGGCGTCAATGGACATTGTCGCCGTTAGTCGTTATGAAGTCGAGTTAGCCTTTTTTAATCGTAACAAGAACGGTATCAAAGGCTTGGGGGTCCGAGGGAATGCAGAAAGCCCATCGGTGTTGAACCGTAGCAATAGATTCATCGGTAATGGCAGTAGAACAGCACATTCGATTCTCCACACGATGGCGACTCATTTTTTCATCGATAGAGTGAGCGTGGATATGAAAGAAGGCAGAACGAGCGGGAATGGCTTTTCGAGTCTTCTATACTGTCCTGCTTTATCGTCTTCGGCCATTTCCGAACGGACAAAGAGTAAACTCGGCGGTAATGACGAAGCAAGTGCAATTTGCCAACTATTACTCTGCACGGATTTGATCATTTTACTCGATGTTGGACACGCTCGGCTGTTGGCGCAAAGGACTATCGGCTGTATTAGCTATCCAACAATTTCAACCGCATCAACCTGGTCTTTGACGGTCCGCAACATGTGCGAACGACCAAGAAAGAAAATCCGTCGTTGAACCAGAAACGAAATGTCCCTTCGGACGATGAGATACCGCTAAACTCTACTCAGTCAACAATGCGTTGCTGTCTCCATAGCTGTCTTCAGGGTGCTCGTATAGCAGGCTCGCAATCGTGTGTTGGACATCACTCGTGGGGCTCTCAGTATGGTCGCATTTCTTCATCAACGAGTTATCAGCTCAGGGTATCGTTTTTCAAGTTCGTCAGGCATAAATGGAGAGAGTCAGAAAGGCAATCGAAATGAGCGTCTTTTGGTCCCACCACCTCGCGTCCGGCAGCTGTGGCGACATTTGCTTCATAGATATGACCGTTTTCGAGGCTTTATGAACATAGACCGGCCTAGAAGAGTAGGCGCTAGATGATATCGTTCTGATGCGTATCCACGTTGACGACGGGAACCCCATGCTGGCAAACTCGTCATTCACATTCGTTAGCTTACTTACTGTATGGTGAATGTAAGTATCAACTTAAATCATCATCTCAATGGAAGAGGACAAGACATGTCCCTAACCTAAAACATATGCTTGCCCTAGGAGCTTATGTTTTCTATGGAAGATGATGGGCCGAAATAATGGAGCGCGGTGGATGTTGGTGACAACCACTACTTGGAAGGCTACCGGCAGATTGAGTCTCTGAAGGTACACGTACGTAGACCATCTGAGGACCTTTCCTGCGGTCTGATGACCTTGGCTCATCGCCCACGAGCCGTAAGGAGATGGGGGGGCATCAAGACATTTGACCCATATCTTAATTCATGATAGTGATGAAGGTGGAATCCAGTTACGGCGTATTCCCATTTCGTGCTTTGATATGTGCGGTTTGGACGCAGGATGGGATAGCTGGTAATGCGCGGTTGGGCTTATCCGCCATTGGGGCACACGGATATCTACAACAAAGCCGCCGCCAACAGCACGTCGCAGCCCTCCCGGAGGCGGCTACCTATTTCCTAGACGGGTCCCAGGGCCTGAGACTCCGAGGCCCCGAATAATAAGGTTAGTGCATAAAGTAGTGCCGCTAGAAGGTACGGTCCGCCGCCAACAAGCGCGTGGTCTAGCGTGCGAACGCTTATTCGTAGCCGATGCTGGTAATACTGGCCAGCGCAGGCGGGTTGAACTCCTGAGATGAGTTTCCCGGGCAGATACAGAATAAAAACGTCCGAAGTCAAGGTCATGCCGCTTGGCACGGCCGTGTTTAATGCCGTCATGGGAAATGCCGCGTGAATTAATCTGCTTCAAATCGTTGGCCCCTGGACATATCCCAGGAGAGAAGAGAAGAGGAAAGCGGTTAGGAGGACCGAGAGCCCGGGTAGGTAGAAGCACCACCATCATTGGCCTGGTCTTCCCTTCAGGGCCTGATGCTTTGGGCTTAGGCCGTGCAGAGTTCTAGAGAATTCTCTATTCGCAACGTTTTTGACGCTCGATAAACCTAAATATAGGTATCTGATGTGTAGGCATAGGGAGTCGGTGTGGTGCGGGGTTGTAGTGGTACGCTGCCAGGTACTGCGCTGCATTATGTGGACAGTCTGTATTTTCGAGTATCAGCTCGCAGCCTTATCAAGAAGAGAGGTCAGTGTACCCGGTCGCCATCGTGGAGAACCAAGACGACCCCCCCGAGTCCAACACACACCGCACACCGCAAGTCAGGCGCAAGCGCAACTGCCGCATATTATTCCATTGAGCCAAAAGAAATAAGGGCCTGTCATCATAAATCCATTGCGTTTCAAAACCCACCGTAAGCCGACAGATACTTATGGAGGCACGTTTTATTGCCTCCAAGGCAGAATGGCGAGCTCATTGGAACAGGAAGGCCACTCAGTGGGCAATCAGGTGTCTGAACAGCCCTGTGCGAATACGATTAAGCGAAACGGGCTCGCAGTTTGTAAGTCGGTATCCATACACCAGCCACAAGTAACCCGCCTTTAACGGTGTTGTGGCTGTGCCAGTAAGCATCGCGTTCGTATTCGGATCGGTATGCGAGACCCTTTTTATCTATCAAGCATGTGATGATCGGAGTGAAGAAGTTACAGGCTAATCCGCAAATGGCTAGCGGTGTATTCTACAGTTCACACAGGCTTGCATTCTAGTGGACAATTATACTAACTAACAAGTACCGGCTGATTGGATAGCGAGCTACGGATCCGCAGGTTGCTATGTGCATTGATTAACGATAAAAAGTTGCTGGCAGCCCCCTTTTGCCCGATTCCCACCGCGACAACAGCAATATCAATCCAACCTGCCCTCTTCTTCCTCACCTGTGGTCTGCTACTCCTCTCATCGCCAATTCTTCACTTCTTGACCTCTTAAGCCTCTCGACTCTTATACCGAACGGCATTCTCCAAAGTCATTGTATTCAACACCATGGCTTCCAAGATTGCTCTAGAGAAGCAGGACCGAGCCCGTGATGCCGCCTTCAACACGGCCATGCACGGTAATTCTGCCCAGGTTGCCGGTGGTGTACGCGCCATGCTGGCCAAGGGCCGTGAGGCGAAGCAAGCCTCTGTCGACGAGTACTTCAAGCACTGGGACAACAAGGCTGCCGAGGTCGAGACAGAAGAGACTCGTGCCGTATGTTTGATTTGTCCCTTGACCGCCTTTTTCCGTCTTGCTAAATGAACCGACAGGCACGTACCGCCGAATATGCCACATTAACAAGACAGTAAGTAGTCGCTGCCTATGTCCCAATTGCATGCATCTCAGTTCGCTAACGTGCAAAACAGATACTACAACCTCGCAACGGATCTTTACGAATACGGTTGGGGCCAGTCCTTCCACTTCTGCCGATACGCGATCGGAGAGAGCTTTTACAAGGCCATTGCGAGACACGAGCATTATCTGGCCCACCAGATTGGCATCAAGGAGGGCATGAAGGTGCTAGATGTGGGCTGTGGTGTTGGCGGTCCGGCGCGTGAGATTGCCAAGTTCACTGGTGCGCATGTTACCGGTCTCAACAACAACGATTACCAAATCCAGCGTGCCACGCATTACGCCCATAAAGAAGGCCTGTCTAACCAGCTTGCCTTCGTCAAGGGTGACTTTATGGTGAGTCCTTCGTCTCCTGTCGTATTTGTGACAATTCACTAAGACGTGGGTGTTATAGCAAATGGATTTCCCCGACAACACCTTCGATGCTGTCTACGCCATTGAGGCCACCGTCCATGCCCCCAAACTCGAAGGCGTTTATAGCGAAATCTACCGGGTACTGAAACCCGGCGGTATCTTCGGTGTATACGAGTGGCTTATGACTGATGACTATGACAACGACAACCTGGAGCACCGCAAGATCCGTCTCGGTATAGAACAAGGCGACGGCATTTCGAACATGGTCAAGGTCTCGGAAGGAATTGAGGCCATGAAGATTGCTGGGTTTGAGCTGTTGCATCATGAAGATCTTGCAGCCCGGCCCGACCCTATCCCGTGGTACTGGCCTCTCGCCGGCCGGTGGCAATACATGCAGACCCCATTCGACTTCTTCACCATTGCGCGAATGACTTGGTGGGGTCGTTTCCTTGCTCATGGTGCTGCTGGTCTGCTTGAGAAGATGCAGCTTGCCCCACCTGGAACCAAGAAGACGGCAGACAGTCTCGGTCAGGCTGCCGATTGTCTTGTTGCTGGTGCCGAGCAGAACCTCTTTACGCCGATGTACCTGATGGTCGGAAAGAAGGCTGAAAAGTAATCTGATAATGACGACGAAGATGACTGAAAGAAGGGAATGATGTATAATTGGCCCTCCGAGCATTGCAGTTCCGATATATCCGTTTAATAATACCTAATGATCGAGAAACCACGCGCCTCGAGAGTAAGCAGGCGTCAGGAAGATTCCGGATTGGAAGCCCAATCCCCGAAATGCCTTGATGCATTCATTTCGCAACCCAATATGCCTAGAGGACATCTGTACTAGTAATGGTCTATACCAGTATCTATGGAACGAAATACGAATGAACGATTTTCGCAAACTTCGCATTCGAGATGGCACATTCTGACGCTTCATTGAGCCTCCATCGCCAACTTGGTAAAACCAGTTACATATATAAAGTGGATAAGACGGAAAACCGCGGATGATAATTGTTAACATGGTATATTTCGTACCTGCCACTCAATCGGCCAAACCTTATCGGGGAGCGGGTCCCGCCCTTATACTACACTAGAGCCGGCGTCGTTCCTTAGCGGCGTCGCATAGTTATGGCCCTACTAAAGGCACACCACCTACCTAGATATCTACCTACGTGTGGTACCTATACGAAGCACATAGCTGACATGAAGAACTTGTATGGTGTCGCAATGTCCATGTCCAGTGTGTGTTCCAGGGACAATTGGAGAGTTCCGAGAGTTTGACGCCGAGATTATTAAGCTGATCTCAAGTTCTGAAAATCACATACATTAGATAATGTGCGTACCTGAGTAGAAACTTCGTGGTGACAGCTTGTACGAAGTACGTAAGCCAGCAATGCACGGGGTTCCGATCCGGGTTGGATCGGGTTGAGGCGCTCATCCTGATACGGATTAGCGTATACGATATCAACCCCAACAACAGCGACGGGTCAGCTATCTACAGGCTGGGTCAGCGCAATAACTCTCACCTGTAGTCCGTAAGCTATCTGGGTAATCCTGCAAAAATCACTCTCCTCTGACCGGCCTTTTTTCTCCATATCCACCTTTTCCCCCCGACCTGGGCTTATTATTGTCATCCCGCCAATTCTGCTCGCCATCCGTTGACGGATCCGACGCCCTCCTTCCCTCCCGTCACCTTCGCCTGCCTTAATCCGCCTATTTCGTTCGATTCCCTCTTTTTTCTCCCTCTACTTCCGTCCATCCCACCTACAAGCCCGCCATGTCGCGCTATCTTCGTCCGGCTGCGAGGTTAGCCGCCTCCGCCCGTATTGCGACAACTGCTCCCCGGACCCTCTCTCGATTCACCTCGCCCGCCTCGCTGGCCGTATCACAACGGAGGTCATTCGCTGAAGCCAAGGGAGTCAAGGAATACACTGTTCGCGATGCACTGAACGAGGCCATGGCCGAGGAATTGGAGCGGAACGAGAAGGTCTTCATCCTGGGTGAGGAGGTCGCCCAGTACAACGGTGCCTACAAGGTCACCAAGGGTCTGTTGGATCGATTTGGCGAGAAGAGGGTCATCGACACCCCCATCACCGAAATGGGTTTCTGTGGTTTGGCTGTTGGTGCCGCGCTCAGCGGACTGGCTCCCATTGTGAGTTACAATTCTCGTAAATGTTGATATGCATTGCATTATGTGTATATTATCGATAGAATCAGGTTTTCAACGAAAGAGTAGCAAACCCGTGATGCTTCAAGACGCAGCTGGCTTACTAACTACTTCTTCCACCCTCGAATAGTGCGAGTTCATGACCTTCAACTTTGCCATGCAGGCTATCGACCAAATCGTCAACAGCGCTGCCAAGACTCTCTACATGTCTGGTGGTATCCAGCCCTGTAACATCACCTTCCGTGGCCCCAACGGCTTCGCTGCCGGTGTTGCCGCTCAGCACTCTCAGGACTACAGTGCCTGGTACGGTTCCATCCCTGGTCTCAAGGTCGTTTCCCCCTGGTCCGCCGAGGATGCCAAGGGTCTCCTCAAGGCCGCCATCCGCGACCCCAACCCCGTCGTCGTCCTCGAGAACGAGCTGATGTACGGTGTCTCCTTCCCCATGTCCGAGGCTGCCCAGAAGAACGACTTCGTCCTCCCCTTCGGCAAGGCCAAGATCGAGCGCCAGGGCAAGGACCTGACCCTCGTCTCGCTCTCCCGCACCGTCGGCCAGTGCATGGTCGCCGCCGAGGCCCTCAAGCAAAAGTACGGCGTCGAGGCCGAGGTCATCAACCTGCGATCCGTCAAGCCCCTCGACGTCGAGACCATCATCCAGTCCGTCAAGAAGACCGGCCGTCTGATCTCCGTCGAGTCCGGCTTCCCCTTTGCCGGCATGGGCGCTGAAATCCTCGCCACGACCATGGAGTACGGCTTCGACTACCTCGACGCCCCTGCCCAGCGTATCACCGGTGCCGAAGTGCCAACCCCTTACGCCCAGGGCCTCGAACAAATGAGTTTCCCCACCGAGAAGCTCATCGAGGACTATGCTGCCAAACTTCTACGCGTATAAATAAAATAAAATAAAAAAAGAAAAAGAAAAAAGAAAATTTGCAATGAATTCTTGAATTTTTCTTCTTTATTTTACGAAGGATGAACGCGGCAAAGGGGGGGTGGTTTACGTACAAATTAAAGGAAAAATGCGCGAGATTACAAAAAAGCTGGACGGAAACGACCCGGAAAGAGACTGGCTGGGCTTATAGAATGTGTATGCGATGCATGTACTATATTAATTGAGGCTCGGGAAAGACCAAAAGAGTTCATTTTTTTTTAAAAAACTTTTATTTTTTGTTCTTGTGTTTTTATGTGACGTGTTCGAGCGACTCTGCCCCGGCGTTTCCCCCTTTTTTGAAGAGAAAAAGAAAAAAAGATAAAAAGATAAAAAATCCATATACTATGTACGACGAACCAATAGAAGAAACTACTCTCCATTTTCTATAACATGCTGGCTTGTTCCTCGTCTCTCTTAGTCCTCCCTCCGTTTCTCTCAACAAATGGGTTTTGCCCGGTAAGCCCCCCCCGGTAGGAACCTCCCACTTTCGCAGCAGCCTCAACACCTGCCTACCTACCTACCTAGTCAGTCATAAGGATCATCCCCCATAGCTCTACATAGTATGTAGTGTATGGTCAATATCTTGTTCGACCTGCAATAGCCCGCCCGAAGGCAAAAAACTGCTATGTTGGAGGGGGACATCGCTCGTTCCTCAGTTCTATATTCCGGAGCCTGCATAGGCCTACGTGCAGGACGAAATGCCGAGTCTCCCTGATGCGACTGATCAAAACGGGCATGACTAGTTGCGGCTCTCCGATTACTGCATCCTGTCAGAGAATCTGCCGCCATGCTTCTCTCTCTCCATCTTTCAAAAAAAAAAAAAAAAAAAAAAAATTCTTTTCTTCACTTTCATGTTCTTTTTGTTTTTTTTTTGTTGTTGTTTTTTAGTTGGAAAATGAAATACTTACCGGACTCCAACACATGATGCGAGAGATGGTCGAGCACGATATGCACCCCCCAATCCCCCGACATATCGTCAGACGGGATAGTGTCCCAGAATCCCTCGAAAAAACCGAGTTAAACCTGACCCGAGGTTGATCACGTCGGAGAAGAACTGAATGATAATTACACAGCGATTTGTATAAGACGGGCGGTTGAAGGTCCGCTGGGGGCGACCAACCCTCGAGCGCCCGAGATTCCGCGCGGAACCGGAGGGAGTCCGCATAGTAAGTAATGGCCTCGTAACGGTTGAGAGCCATGGTCAAGTAGCGAAGACCTATGTGAAGGCCTACTTCGAGAGAGACTACGGGCTGACGGCGTTCGACATATAGGCCACATAACTCATAGCCAAGTGTGGTTCGCTCCGACCGGCAACGCCTGGCAAGCCGATAGAGCTTGCCCCTATGGGTTGATAAGTCGTAGACGACTGCCTGGCCCCTCATGATGTGTCATATGTCGGAGTCAAACAGGTTGCGCAACACTTCCTAGACAATGTATTCCTCGTGTACCCCGATCAAGTCGCAGAGGCTCGGGCTGCTTAATGCTAGTTGGAAAATAGAGCGCGTGTCGGGGAGGTGGCAGATGATCGCGAGCTTGATGTCCGTAGGCAGCATTTCGAGCAAGCTGACATTGTTGAGGCCGTATCTTCGAAGGCGGTTGGTTAGGTCAGTCTGTGGTAGAATCCACATGGCAAGAAAGTGGGAAGAGTTCACGATACCTTTCCATGGCGGAATCAATAGGGCCGGCTGTGGTGTCACTAAAGTATTGATTCCCGCCTGCATTGCATGTCTCGATGGGACAATCTTCGGGAGCCAGAGCGAGTGATTGGGTTGATTCAAATGCTACTGGAGACATGGTAATATGGTAATACCCCTGGAAGAAGGGAGAGGGATACAAGAAATCGAGTGACCGTAGTAATAGTTATTGTTTATTTTGGCTTTCTCGAAAGATGATTGACTATTGGGTGAAAACGGAGAAAATTCTTGAACGCTGGGTGACCGAAAACCCGTGCAAATCCCTACGATACCTCGAGTAGGTGCCATCGATGGCGCGAGGATTGGATCAAGGAAGGTATTGTTCAATTCAGCCCGAACGGAATGGAAGCAACGAAGCTGAACAGCCCAAGGAAAACAAAACTAGGTGTAGGTGGGAAACGGACGACACCTCTACTCAGATGGGTCGCCACTTCAGTTCAAGCCACCGTATGGGCACGTATAGTAGACCCGACAGGACAAGCGCCACCTCAAACCCAATATCACCTGTGGTGACCGCCAACGGCCCGGTATACCAGACCTGCGAGGTACAAGGCACTACCAAGCCGAAAGACAGGCCAGCAGCCAGAATCGCTGATATTCCCGTTGGCAGTTGGCTTGGCTGGTCCCAGTGCTTGGGCACATATGAAGCCGGGTTGGCCTTTCGGAAGACAAAGTGCTCTACGGCAACGACGGCTACATAAGCCGCCGACCAATAGGCAATCAGGTAGATGAAATTCTCCATGCTGTCGAAGAACGACCTCGCGGCGTATACGGCGACAGGGATGGCAACGACGACGTAGACTATGGCAAAGACGAAGCGCGGTATGCGGACGAAGAACGGGATTAAGAGCTGGAAGTCCAGGGAGATGGAGTACATGGAGGCCGCCAGGTTGCCGAGGATGGATAGCGCAAGAAGAACGGCCACAAACTTGCCGAACCCCCCGGCAGGGTGTAGCATGGCATCGAGGACGCCGCCGACGCTGTACTTGGCATATCCTTCGGACCAAGCTACATTGTTGGCCGTGGCGCCACCTATGGCTGCTCCTAGGACCATAAGGGGCACGGTTGGAACGAACAGCCCGGCATAGGTATAGGCAAATATGCGGAACGCAGAGACTGACGGATCGCAGTAAACTGAGAAGTCGGATGCCAGACCCGCCCACGGAATCAAAAATCCAGCGATGACGCCACCATATCCTATAATAACGGAGGGTGCCGGCGGCGCTGTCTCGACCTGATTAAAGAGTTCTTTGCCGCCAACGCCGGTTGCGATGATGATGGAGACCAAGGCAAAAGTCCACGAGTAGCGCTCAAATTGGTGGATAAAGCGGTAGCCACCAAAACAAACAAACAAACCCACCAGTCCGATGATGACGATTCCCGCCGTACTATCAATTTGGCCATCGGACACTGCCGAGAGGGTCGAGCCGCCCAAAACGCAACTGATGATGCCAAAGCCGGAAACAGTGGCAAGGTTTAAGAGGACGATGACGGAGGTCAGATAATAGCCAAATGTAAATCGTGCCTGAAGCATTTGCCGCAAACCTGTCTTAGGACCAAGAGTGGAGAAGTAGGCCGCGGGGATCGTCAACAGAATATTGAAAAAAAGGATGACGAGAGAACAATCCCGCAGACTGAGGCCGTAGACGAAAGTCCCCAGAATTCCCGTAACGATGCTGATTGTGGGTGTGAATACATCAGTATTACAGATCAGGAGATGGAGACGTCTCTTTACTTTTTCAAGTGATCATCAACTCACGGTAACAGATTTGTACTCATGGTGAACCAGACAAAAAAGATATTGATGAATCTCTTGTCAGTTCTCTCCTCCAGCGGTACTGGCTTGATGCCACGCGTTTCGACTCCCCAGGAAGATAGCTTTGCAAGCCATGGCGACAACCTAGACGGTCTGGATTGCGACTCGATGGCATTGCCGTCGTCAGGCATGACGCCAACGGTTGAGGTGAACTTCTTGTCTTCCGATGACTCAACCATGATGTCTGTCCCTTTCCCGTATCTACTGGCTGGAGCAGAGGGATGGCAACTTGCGAGCAATGGCTATGGTTATATCTTCATGTCCATCGCCGTTTTGAGACTGTGATGATTTATGTACCTGCCATAGTGTACCTAGAGATAAGCAAAATCTGCCGAATCTTTCTTTTTTCTTCTTTGGCACTAGCCATAGCTGCCATTGGGGGAGGGCGGCGTGCTGACTGACCCATGTCTTAGTTAAGCATAGGAAGAGGAAGAGGAAGATGTACCAATACTTGGAGTCTTGGGGTCATACTACCGGCACATTCCTAGGCAGCTGAAGCCAGCCATTCTGCTGTCGTCTGGACACGGGGACGCAGAATACCACCGACCACGCAGTACGTAGGTTTAGGTACATTATGCGCTACCTCTGCCTACTTGTGCGTCTGTAGGGGCTGCGTAGTAGGCATTTTGGACTAAGTTTTGTCAACAAGTGTTGCATTGGCTGATCCTTCGTTGGTTTCTTATACGCCCGACTTAGGTAGCATCATCATCGTTTGTGTTGTGTAGTGTAGGCAAGCAGGTTTGCTTCATAGATGGCCTCTAGATAGGTATCAATCACGGGAAATACTCAGTGGGCTGTTGTTCAGGCTCAAGAACGGGATAGAATTGAATAAAGTGAATTAAAATGAATTAAAAAAGAAAGAGTGGGTGAAAACTTACATAATTGCCGAAGGAAGCGATTATAATTTTGCCGGGTGGGTCCCAATGATCCGCTTACACACTTCCCCAAGTCTCAAGATGAACCGAGGCAGTCAGTTCAACCAGTCAAACTGCCCATCCCGTCCCATCCATCCCATCCATCCCGTCAATTCCATTGCATTTCTACTGTACAGACTGTACCGGTACTCCTTCCCTCTCCCTTGCTTTCCCACTTCCTTTCCATTACATGGACATCCTCCCTTTCTCTCTCTCTCTCGCTTGATCTAGCCTTTTACTCTTTTACCTCGGCAAATTACACTTTAAATCACCGACTCACCCATCTAATTATAAATCAGTAATTGAAAGTCTTGCTCTGACCCTGACCCTGACCCTGACCTTTTATGTCATCGCCGCCCGATTCCCGAAGTCTGCGCGCCGTCGCAACTTCGGCTGGTGCGCGCCAGAAGCCGTCGCAGAACCCAATTCAAACACTTGCTGCCGTGCCCCCGAAATGGCTACACATGTACGGTGACTTCATCACCAAGAATGCCCACCAGGTGTCGCAGATCGAAAGCGCATTGCGGTCTTTGACTTATATCATCCCCGGCCGTTTTCGCGATGCCGAGATCGCCTCGGAAACCGTCCATTCAGGCGTGCAGCTCCTCTCCCTCTACCATGACTCCCTCCTCCGCAACGCCCTGAACAAAGTGCCCGGGCTCTCCCGGATACCGGGACCGCATGCTCGATACACCAGATTTTGGACGATTAAGAGTAGCTCGTACCGGCGGATAGCCCTGTTGCTGCAGATCATCAAGTACACGGAGCTGCTATGGGAGATGGCGGCTAAGCGGCGGGGCGAGAAGATACGGTGGCACGTGGTTATGATGCTAGAGGCCTTCAAGGCAATATGTCGACTGCTTTTAATGCGAATAACGAATTCACGGCCCCTCGTGACGCCACCCCTCCCCGAGCGCGAACCGATACCGAGCCAAGACGACGATGCCGATGACGACAATACGTTGAGGGAGCTGATGGGAGAGGAACCGATTGGATCCGATATGAACGGGTCAGCAGCCAAGGCAGCCCATGAGAAAGAATGGGCCATGCCGCGGACCAAGACCAGTCTTCCCAGCTTGCCTAGCCCCACGGACGTCAGTTCATATTTACAAAGTCGAGTTCTAACCGCCGAGGATATCAAACCTGCCGCGAAACTCCTCAATACCCTCTCGAGACCGGGCCAGGCGGCCGAATCACTGCATATACTATCGCCGTTGGTATACGCAGTGGCCATGTCGCAGAGCAAGGACAAGAGGTCATGGACGCCGTGGATTATCGGGCTCAGCATCGAGTACACGGCGCGACAGCTGCGCGACCGCGGCTTGCGGAGTACGTCCCTGGAGAAAGACGAATGGGGCAAGAGATATGTCGCCGCGGCTTGGTGGGTCATGAGAGGCGCCTTTTACGAGAACGTCACCAAGGGCCTCATCGGCGGCGTGCGGAGGCGGGTTCCGAGTCTGGTCGCCGGTATCCTGGAGGATTATGAATATCTCTGGGATAATTACTACTTCAGCACCAGCGCTTGATGAATCGGACTTGAGAGACAGGTTCTGTTCTGCACACGTATACACGGCCGTGGGGCAGTTTGCCTGGCTTACGGGGAATCTTTGACTACGTGGAACGAGGTGAACGAAATTTTTGTATAATAGATACTATACAGACACAGGAACGATACGTATCCGTGTGTCTGGCATGAATGACATGACATACGCCCGCGGGGTCCAGTTGGATGTTATGTCAGAGGAGTTATAATAAGGAGAAGATACCCCCAAAATATAAAATCCATATTCTATAACAACACATTTTACAATTACGAGATGGTTTTGTCAGTAAAGACAGACAGAGACGGAGATACAAAGGGCGTAGAGCTGAGAATACTATTTTTGTCCATCGCCATGTACCCGGCGCCGCGGTGGCTAAGGTATACATACCAAAGCCCGCCTCTTTTCGGCATTAATTATTACATTCTCCCGGCTCTTCTCCATTATCTTGATCAAAGGGGGGGTATCCAACCAACATTAGCGTCCGCCCAACGACATCAAACCTATCCAAACGAACTACTTCAAGCCCCGCGTGGCTTCACCCGGACATAGAAGTCGATAGGCCGCACGTTGAACCAGCCGTCCTGCTCCAGTTTGTATTCCGGATCTACGGCCTCGAAGTCTAGCTCCCTGATCAAGCGCGCCAGCACGATCATGTTGAACTGCTCGGCCCAGTGCTTGCCGATACACTCGCGCTTACCGTTGCCGTACCACTTCTTCACGCCCGCCGGTAGCTGCTCGAATGCTTCGCCTAGCATGCGCTCGGGTCGGAAGGCCAGGGGCTCCTCGAAGACCTCGGGATCGCGGTTGACGCCGGCTAGCACGATGATGACGGCTTGGTCGTGCGCGATCTGGTACTTGCCGCCACCGATGAGTACGGGGCTCTTGTCGTCGCTGGGCAGGGGCTCGATGTTGAACCCTGGCGCCGCGAATGATAGACGTAGCGATTCGCGTATCACGGCCTGGATGTAGGGCAGTCGTGTCAGGTGCTCGAGCTGGAGGTCGTTGCCGTCGCCGACGACAGCGTCGATTTCCTCGCGTGCCTGCGCCAATACGTCCGGGTTCTGCAGCAGGAACAGGATGGCTGAGGTGTGGAGGCAGGGCGCCGTGCTGCTGCCGATGGGCATGCTTACGATCTCGTCGATGACCTGCGACTCGGTCAACGCGGTGTCTGTCTCGGGATCCTTGGCCGTCAGCAACGCGTCTAGCAGGTCGTGCCGCTCTTGGTCGGGGTTGTCCTTCCGGTGCTGCACCAGTTCGGCGGCGTAGGCCCGTAACACTTTGGTGGCCGACTTGAGCTTGCCGCCGTAGAACAGGTTCAGCAGACCCGGCCGGGTCGGGCGCTTCATGGCCTCGGAGGTTGAGTCCTCCATCGCCTTGATTCCCGGGTGCGCGGGGCCCTGGAGCCCGTTCAGCCGCTTCCCGAAGAGGGTCTGCGTCGTGACCTCGAAGCAGAGCCGGTTCAGCCCGTCGAGGGGGGCGATCTGGTTATTTTCACCCAGACCTTTCCATATGTCGAAGAGCTCGGTGGTGATGTCGTGCATCTCGGCAAAGTGGTCGGTCAGGGCGGAGGGCGACAGCTTAGGCGCGATGATACGGTGGGCGATACCCCAAGAGGGCTCATGGTCGTAGGCGGTGAACAGGGCATCGTGCACCGTGTACCGGATCTCCACGATGGGGCCGCCGACATACTTTCGGAAGCGTGTCTCATCACACAGCTCCTCGGCCAGCGCAGCGCCGGCCACGAAGACGATGGTCTTGCCAAGGACCTTGATCTGGAAGATCTCCCCGTACTTCTCTGACAACTTCTTCAGGGACCCCCATGTGTTTTTGGGATCGACGTCCTTGATGTTTCCTAGTAGGGGCAGACCCGGTGGCTGGGGGATGGGTTGAGACATGGTTGCTGGCTTGCTTTGATTTGCTTGCTTCCCGACTTGATAGCTTGCCCCGATAGCTTGCCCCGTTGGGAAAAGGCGAGGTTCGGAAAAAGGGTAGGAAAGGGATGTGTAGGTACCTCAAACTCGGTGGAAGAGCAGCAGTAGCAGCAGCAATTCAGGTTTTAAAGCGTGCCTAATGTACGCAATGTGCACGGGGCGTATCATAGATACAGCTTCCTCCCTCCACTAGGTTAAGGTAGTTGGTCATTTCGCATTTCACATTTTCACCGCAAGGTGCCCAAACCGGTCGGGGAGCCAGCACGGAATATTGCTGCTGGACCATGATCGATAATCGGTGATCGGCGCCCAGCAGCTGGGAAGCTACCCTACCCTACCCTACCCTACCCCGAGCTCTGCCCGAGCTCTTTGGACCTTTTTATCTGGTACGTGTCTTGCCAAGCGCCGAGTATCTGCAGACATACGCCCAATCAGAAACGACGCATTATCCATTATTGCTCAGCCAAATGGGTTCTCCCGCCTCCCGCCGGGCTGCTTTGTGCATGTCGCGACGATCCCAGGACCCAGAGGGGGGCACGGCTCGGTGGCTCCCCCCCTGGACTCACAGCTGAGCTGAAGCAAGTCGACCATTCTTGTTTTGGTATCACTGCAGACTTGATGGTTGTGCGGAACCCCAGCCATTACAATGAACTTCCACGCAGACCCTGGAGACTCTGGTGTCCATGACTTGAGAGTCTGAACTCTTCATTAAGAGAAGTTATTCCCGCCTTTTGTCCCACCGAGACGTCTCGATGAGACATCCGAGATGAGTGTTGTTCTGAGACGGGCAGTTTGTGAGTGTCCACAGCACTCTCTGAGAAGGTTGGCCTGACAGATGTACAGGCCGTGTGGCATCTTGTTCTGATGAATTCCCCCCCCTGACCGGCAGATCAATAAAATGCTAGGCAACGCATATGTGCTGATCCTTGGTGATATTATTAGGCCAGCGGGCCAATCCAAGGAAGAGGGCCGGCCGCATCAGGAAATTGACGAACGAATTCGATGCCCGCCGTGGAGAAGATGATGATTGGGACTCTGCACTTTTTTACACGTTATCGACCGACTACAGACTGTATAACCTACTATTAGATACTGTAGGCTCTCACTATTGGTAGGCTAGTCAGAGGTCACAAATGGGACATCGGATCTGGAAATGGTGGACCGTGGACTTATCGTGGACTTACCAGTCTAGGTAGGTATACGTAATTATATGTAGCACGGCTGGCATGAACGGAATGCCTGAAATAAGCCCTGAATATCTTGCCTATAACTAGCCATATGTAGCGTGTTATGTGCACAGTCCGTACGACGGGTTTGTGTCGAATATATTGCCTGCTGTTCTCTATGTAACCTAATCTGTACAGACCGTAGATAGGCATGATCAGGAAGCCAAATCTTACTTTGTGGTGAAATCACGACACAGTGTGGCCCTTGGTACCTGTTAAGCTGACAGAAGCTCTCAGTTAACCTGGCAAACCAGTAAGCGGTTTTGCACTGGCACGAAATACGGAATAGGGAATAACACCTATTCAGTAGATAGACCTAATTCACCATGCCAACGGTTAACCTAACCTACCTAACTCATTAATTACGTACTACGTACCTAGATAGACTAGATACCTACTTACCTAGGTTAGTACGGATCTGTATTTAGGTACGGACTGTATTTAATTACCTGTGTGCTAACCGGTTAGATACTAACTATCTACCAGTATCTATTTCTACAAATCCTCCGACTGGCTAACCGTGATAAGTAAGCGAGATTGTCTTCACCTGTCACCAACGAATCGTATGGATGATTCGTCCCAAGAGGTAAGTAGGTACGGTACTATGTATCTAGACAATTACCCAATCGTTGGGCTGCTGCTACACGGCACCTTCCGCGTACGGAATACCTACCTTTCTCCTCCTCTTCTCTCAATGACTGTCTCTCAACCGCCTCTGCCCTCTGCCCTCTACACTCTACCCTCTACCCTCTACGCTCTAACTACACTCTACCCTCTTGGCTCTGCTCTCTTTGATCAACCACAACATGCTATCAATACCAAGCTCGCTGTCGTGCAAGATTAGGAATGACGCCTAGATAGCCAATCTTCCCACTTCACTGGTATGCATGATCCTCTACACTCAGCTCTACACACACTGGGCCCAGTGAATACGATACCTACCTAATCCAATTGATATTTATTGATATATCAACATTGATTAACTCTGTGCTACGATTCAACTATTCGATAAACAATGCATGTTCGATAACCAGCTAACAAAGCACTTAACAAAGCACTAGGTTAGGTTAGGCAGACGGACTCATGTCGATCTTCAAAAAACTCGAGGATTCATGCTACCTACACTACCTAGGTATAAGTATGAGGCCATTGAATGTCCACTACCCCGCCAGGCCATCGTTTTACACTGCCCTTTAGCCATACTCGCATTTGATTGCCTATTGTGTTAAGTGTGAATCTGTTCATTGCGCAGCTGAGTACCTACCTACTACCTATGCCCAGCAGGCAGCGGAAAAGAATTCGGTGATTGAGGCGCCCGCCATAGGTATCGGCCCGAGCATGCTATGGAACCTTTTGACAAAATCAAAGGTGAGCGCCGACGGGGGGATCCTCTTTGCGTTCTGATTAGAGAGGAGATACAGATACGGAACTGTCTCTATTTATGAGACGTGGCTCCGGGCATCAACAGTCAAGAAGGCATTTCCCCGTCTTCGGTCACATGCAGCTTCGTTGAAAGAGCGTGCCCCTCGTGACCTTTGCCCATCAAACGTGAACACAACCTATCCAGTTGCGCTATGAGGCAATGAGTATCACATACTAACATCTTGCCGGCGCGCGTGGTGCGCGTGGTGCGCGTGGTGCGCTGTCCTATCTATTAACCGGCCACACGTCATTCATCCGACGATCAAGGCACGAATTATAAGTTGGCGCAGTATCTAACCGTGTTATAATACGGGCGACATAGCCGAAGTGACTGCCCTATACCTTCTCCGCAAGGCAATCCAGGTATAATTCATAGTCGAGTAAACACCGATGGGTAACCCGTCGTACCGCCCCATCATTATCCCAGGTGGTCATCGGGTAGGGCGATGCATGCGTCCTTATCAATTGCCTACGCCAAGTCAATCAACCGAATAGAATTCTGGTACGGCACTATGTAGGGTGGGGGGTACTTTCGAAGAGAGCAACAGTGATAGGTGAGAACTAACTGTCGATCATAGAGCAGGTAACGAGAACACACGCCACTACCCAGGTCTGCCTCCAATCGAAGAGCTTCCCTCCTTTGGATACGGAGGCCTGCTTGCCAGAGGCTAAGGATGGTCGACACACGACTCTCAGGGGACCAATCCCACAGATCACAATGTTGGCACATGTCTCGTATGGTATAGTGCGTATGCTACGCTGTCTTCGAGATGTGTATAGCCCAATTCTCGCCGCCATCTAAAAGGGTGCCGGCTCCCCCTCACAAGTTGTCAAGTTGGTCCTGCTCGCATCCTTCTCACCCATCGTCTCTTCACCATCAACTCTGATCCCAGACCTTGTTTCTCTTTCGACACGATGGTCCACCAGTCCACCATCGTGGCCTTGACTGCCGCCCTGGCTGGTCAGGCTGCTGCCAATCCCATCGGAGCCCAAACTGGCGCGGCCGCTAAGTCCTTCACCGTTCGGCAGGTCGCCAATCCCTCTTTCAAGCCCGTTGGTCCCCTGCAGCTCGCAAAGACATACAACAAGTATGGCATCAAAATGCCTGACGAACTAGCCAAGACTGTCTCGAAGTACTGGCGTTCTGAGATGGCGAAGCGCTTCCGTGGCAATGGCAGTACTCCAGCTGTCCCGGAGATGTATGATATCGAGTATCTAAGCCCCGTCAATCTCGGTACTCCCCCACAGACCTTGCACCTGGATTTCGACACTGGATCTGCCGACCTATGGGTCTTCTGCACAGAAACCCCAAGCTCGTCTGTCAATGGCCAGACACTATATGATCCCAAAAGGTCTTCTACGGCTACGAAAGTCGCCAATGCCACCTGGAGCATCAGCTATGGAGACGGCAGTTCCTCTAGCGGTGATGTCTACCATGACGTCGTTAACGTCGGCGGTGTGGGCTTCAAGTCGCAGGGCGTCGAATGCGCCACCTCTGTCTCGGACCAATTCACGCGTGATGCGGCAAATGATGGTCTGCTCGGCTTGGCGTTCCCCAACTTGAACACTGTCTCTCCCGTACAGGAGCCAACCTTCTACACCAATGTCGTGGGTCACCTCGATCGTCCCGTATTCACGGCTGATCTCAAGTACCACGCTGCCGGCACCTACGATTTCGGCATCATCAACCCCTCCAAATATACCGGCAGTATCTCGTACGTGAAAGTCGATGGTAGTCTGGGCTACTGGGTTCACGACGCCCGTGTCAACGGCCAGTCCGTCACCGGTATTGCTGACACCGGTACCACCCTCCTTCTCCTCCCCAGCGCCATCGTCGACAACTACTACGGCAAGGTCAACGGTTCGAAGTTGGATCCATCACAGGGTGGTTACGTCTTCCCCTGCAATGCCAAACTCCCTGATCTTACGTTCAGCCCTGGGAATGTCAAGATCACAGTTCCGGGGAAGTATCTAAACTACGCCCCCATCGATGCAAGGGCAAGTGCTTGCTTTGGCGGTCTGCAGCCGGGTACCATCCCGCCCTATGGTTGGGCTATCTTCGGTGACATTGTGCTCAAGGCTGCCTTTGTTGTCTTTGAAGCAGACAGCACGGGTAACGCTCGTATTGGCTGGGCTTCTAAGCACCTATAGATAGACAAGGATTCATCCGTTGGACAAAGATTCATCGCGCGAGCCGGGTTTGCCTTTTTTTTTCTTAAGTTTCTCTTCAAGTAATTCGTCGGACAAATATTAGGTACATGATCATGATCTGCTTTGGGTTAACGGGTCGGTAATGGGATTTTCAAGTTTCGTTATCTTTTTGAATCGACTTTTTGTTTTATTACCTATCGTGAGTCGAAGGTGCAAGTAAACCCACGTCCATGATCCGTACCAATCCTGACGTCAATCCGAAGAACCTCATCATCCGAATTCACCGGAATAGTTACTAAGTATTACCGGTTGTCCATGTCTAGAGCTCAGGGGTATCACCGTACAAGAACGGCATCAACGCCGCAGCATAGGGATCTCCCTTGGTGCCACCGACGCTGTCAATCGCCTTCCTAATCCTGGCGTCGTCTTCCTTGGTCACGACCACGTAGGCAGCCTTGATGTTGTCCAGCAGGTTCTTAACCTTCTTCGTGCCGGGGATGGGGATGAAGTCTGTCATTTGATGTCAGTGAGAAACGGGTCCCTCTGAACCTGAGCGGGGAAACAATTGAAAAACCTTACCGTCACCCTGCGCGAGCGACCAAGCGAGAGCAAGCTGACTGACAGTGACGCCCTTCTCCTGCGCCATCTCCCTCATCAACTTGACCAATTCCAAGTTCCCAGGGAAATTCTCCTTGGAGAAGCGAGGCATCTGGTGACGGGCATCGGACGGGTCAAGCTGTTCCCACGTCGTCAGGGAGCCCGTCAAAAAGCCACGGCCAAGCGGCGAGTAGGGAATGAGCTTGATGCCCAGCTCACGAGCCGTCGCCAGGAGCTTCGTCCGCTCCGACTCGATCTCCAGCGCAAAGGGCGAATACTCGACTTGGAGGGCCGCGATGGGATGGACGGCGTAGGCGCGCCGCAGACTCTTCGCCGAACACTCCGACAGTCCCAGGTAGCGGATCTTGCCCTCGGCTTTCAGCTCCGCCATGGCCTGGACGGACTTCTCGATGGGCACATGGGGATCGGCGCGGTGCTGGTAGTAGAGATCGATACGGTCGGTTTGCAGGCGCTCGAGACTCGCTTTGCAGGCTTCTTTGACCCATTCGGGGGTCCCGTCGACGGCGAGACCGCCGTCTACGAACTTTATGCCGAACTTGGTTGCGAGGAAGATTTCGTCGCGGCGGCCGGTCTCTTTAAACCAGCGACCGATTAAGGCTTCATTGCTTATTTCGGGGGCGTATATATTAGCTGAGGTTCCGTTTTCTCTTTTTTCCCCCGACGGCCGTTCATACATTTCTTCATTCATTCATGGCGTAGGGGTTATGTTTTTTTTTGAGGGTTTTTTTTTTTTTTTTTTTTTTTTTCTCTATCTCTCTGCCCTGCTGTCATTGTTGATACTTACGTGAATGGCCCGTACATATCTGACGTGTCCCAGAATGTGATGCCCGCGTCCGCGGCTGCCGTGAGGACATTGAAGGACTCGTTGTCGTCGAAGCCGCTGGTGCTGTAGGCAAAGGACATGCCCATGCACCCGAGGCCGATGGCACTGACGGAGTCATCTCCGATCTTGCGCTGAGGGTAGTTTGCAGGCATTTTTTAAATTTTTTTTTTTTTCTTTCTTTCGTGAAAATGTCTCGGTTAAGGGAGGATGGGGATACAACCGCGGGACTAGGCAGGAGACATTCGAGAAGAAATTAAAAAAAAAAGAAAACTGCCCTGGGTAAAGTACGGTAGGTAGAAAGCAGGTGACTGACTACGTAGATAAACTGACGGCGTCTGGCGTTTACTTATAAGATTGTACGTACTTGTTCTACTTAGATACGCTACCTCCATACACTACATCTATCTAAGTGTTGGTGGGCAAAACTCTACCTACTCTTAACTCTACTACTCCATCTAGTGTGCCGACTCCGAAGCCCCGACCTTTTAGGTAAACTTATTAATACCCAGCCTAGATAGATAGATGGGTTCTTGAGCGATAAAACAGGGTAACCTATCTACCATCCAACAGCTTTTGTCAAGAAAGTCCGCTCGCCGCGCGGTATTACTTACCTCCTTGAGTGAGTGAGAGGGAGTCCTTGTCCCTAACCTAGAGGTCCCTGACAGTGACAAAGCGCGCCGACGGGAGTGGCGAACCCTTCCACTAGGGAGTTTTTTTTTTTTTTTTTTTTTTTATTCGTCACGGTAACGTCATAGGGGGGAATATTTGTAGGTATTCAGCCCACAAAATTTCGAGATAACGACGGCTTTGTTTGTGGGCGTATACACTATCTAGATAGATACAGAAATACACAATGGTCCTGACTAGATAACTACCTAGACTCAACGACGTCCCGGATTCCGAGTAGGGTGGTAGGCTGGTAGGTAGGTAGGTAATTTGATTGATTGGAAATGTCTACCTCGGTAACCCTACCAGTTGGTTTACCTATCTATCTATCTAACTATCTATTATCTATCTCTCTATATTGAAAGCGCACGCGGCGAGATGAAAACGGGGATGTGCTCCAGACCCTCACTGCTCAGATCTGTATACTATGAGGTAATGCCCTAAGTAGATAAGGGATTGAGAAAGCTACCTAGGTAAGGTAGGTATTAGGTAGTGTAGTGTAGTGTACCTAGTGTAGTTCCGAAGGTGTTAAAAAAAAAGTGATCGCGGGGGAAGAAAAAAAAAAAACCTGCTACTCTATTCTTGGCCTTAGGCATTCCTTTCCCGTCCGTCGTCCGTTCGGCAAGTGGAGGATTCACGCGGTAAGGTGGGATAGCCGATGATGATGAGTTTTTTTGGAACTGCCGAGGTTCGATTGATTTGATCACGGGGTCGTTGATATATATGGATATTTTTCTCATCACGTACGGTACGGTACGACGGTTTACTAGATAACCTAGCAATTGCGATGAGATGGACAGAGTGTTCAAGTAGGGTAGATAGATCATAGGCAGATAGTAAGTAGATTACCTAGGCGTGTAGACGGAATGTTCGGAGAAGCAGTCGGGTCTCGACTTAGATAATATATAATACTCAAGTGTCGTAGGTATACCTACTTATACACACGAAAGAAAAAAAGCTTTACAATACCTAACCTATCTAGTATATACCGCACGATGAGACCCCGTCGGCGATATGTCCTTATTAGGGCTACTCTTCTTCTCTCTCGAATAGGCATATTCATCGTAGGGCTCGTCGGCAGCGGCACAGCCCCCCAAAGTGTGCAAACTCATGATTATCAAGATGATATGTAGATTTGTTGACGAACCTCGCCGGCGACATCCTCGCAACTAGCTATGTAGGCATTTCAGAGTAGGTAGATACCTAGTATAGGTATATAGGAACTTCAAGCCAAGCATGGTTACTAACATTCCAATGATAACTATTAATACCTAGTAATACTAATATCTAGCGGTCGACGCCAATAATTTAGCTTGGTTCTCGAGTCCTTGACTCCTTTGCCATTTGGTCCCTTATGGACTGATTCAACATTTTTTGGAAACCACACGTCAGGATGATGGCTAGACACGCTGACTGTCGACTGTCGACTGGCGACTAGCGATAGGTCACAGGTAAAAGATAGGCAGTCCATAGATAGGTAGATATTACGGTGCAGTGGTACGTACGTATTTCATCGTGCTCGTACGTCAGGATGACACGGTACTGGCTGGCTAGTCAGGTGAAAGGGCTGTAACGGAGTAGACTAGGTAATGGTATATAGGCTGGAAAAGAGACGTAGTGTATATCTAGGTATTTAGGATTTGGTGAGTCCCTGGACGGTTCACCGCCCTACATTGCCCTTCTGCAGATGTCGTCTTTAACTCCTATTCGATCATGTATGCGCTGGTTGAGGTCTATCCGATGTGGTTATGCCCCGGACTTTTGACGGAAAGGGATGTGAATCTTGGAAATGGTTGGCGAGAGGAATATAATTACGCCGGCCTGCTGATGCCGGCATAACTTATGCATACACAGGCAAGTGTAGGACATGATACTCGGTTTTGACTCCAGGATAGTAGCGAGGGGCTGGCATCGCTATGCGCCGAGATGTCTACTATATTCATTCCGCTATTCAACGAGTAGAGAGAAGAGTACGCTCGATGGAGAAAACAAACAATTCAATCCCATATCCAACTCGTCCAGCGCACAATACCTCTTCTCTTGACAGGAGGCTCAAAATGCATGGCCTGTTCGGCCTGTTGAGCCTGTTCAGCGTGTTTGAAGGCCTCCTCGAGGGGAATCTCGGAAAGAGAGATAATCCGCGTCTTCTTCCAGTGTTTCCAGATGAGGAATGCAGAAAACACCAGAGGAATGTCACTATCGCTCGATTAGTAGGGTTAAGCAGAAGCGAATCGAGGCCGAGATTTAACTTACAGGTAGTGCGAGACGAAGGACTGTGCATCCCAATTTCCCGCTGTAAAGACTTCATATCCGCCTGTAAGTAGGATGAGTATGCACATAAACAGCCCGGCGTAAGAGCTGTAAACTGCGTGTACGGTTAGCCACTTTGACACATGAAGAGTCTCCCGTGAAAGAACTTACGGGTCCAGGAATTATGCCACGGAAGTGATTCTTCAGGGATGCCTTGCTGCTTCATTGCTAACTTGAGTCTAATGTGATTGAGCAGGATTACAGACCAAGACACGAGCACGCCGGCGGCAGTCAAGGAAACAAGCCAGAAAAATACTGTCAGGGCAGCGTTTGACAAAGTCAAGAAACTGAGAAACATGAACGGTACAAAAGCGGCAACGCAAACATACGGAACGCCCCATGAGGTCGTGCGTAGGAAGATCTTGGGCGCTTGGTTCTTGAGGGCTAAGCCGTACAAGACCCGGGTCCCGGCAAGCAGGCTCTGGTTCGACGCTGACCAGGCAGATGTAATGACGATGGCGTTGACAATAGAGGGGATAGCAGGAATGCCAGCGGCTGAGGCGGCGATGACGAAGGGACTCTGTGCCACGGAGCCGGACGCGTCATTTAGGCGCTTGTCATTGCTTGCAACTAGAAGCCCAACCACGATGATGGCGAGCACGTAGAAAATCACAATTCGAAGAAAGACCCGTTTGCAGGCTGCTGGAATAGAACGTCTGGGGTTCTTAGTCTCTGCGGCAGCCATCGCGAGAGACTCGACACCGGCAAACGAGAAGACAGCGCCAGTCATGACACTCCAGTAGCCAAGAAACTCGCCCCAACGACCCGTGCCGATGTGCTCGACGAAAGGTCCCGGGTCGCGCCAAAATTTACCGCCAATTGCCGGAGTCCCCGGTATGCCTCCCAAATCGATGAGAAGCCCTAGGAGAATCAAGAAAACAACGAGGATAATCTTCAATATGGCGAATGTAAACTCGATTTCACCGTACACGCGGATGAAGGCGACGCCGATTATCACGGTCAAGATGATGAAAATAATGATAAAAATGGCGGGATTGACGTCGGTCCAGAACTTGAATAGTACACAGATAGCCGTGATCTCTGACGGTATAGATAGGAGATTGCCGTATACCAGATTCCAGCCGACGGCAAACCCAAGCGCCGGATCTACAAGGAACTCGGCGTGTCTCACGAAGCTTCCTGTCACTGGTAGCAATGCCGACACCTCGCCCAGCGCGAATTGGACGGCACACACGACAAGCCCGACGGTAAAGTATCCGAGGAGTGCACCCAATGGCCCCGCTGTTTGCACGGCGCTCCCAAGGCCGAGGAAGAGACCAGTTCCAATGGCACCGGCGATGCCGAGCATAGATAAATGACGCTGGGCCAATCCACGCTTGAGATCGCGGTCCTCATGGACCGTGACTAGGTCGTGATTTGCATCCGGATCATCGGGGAGAAAACGAGTGGTCTCATTCGGAGTGCCATCTTCGACTAATACGGCAACATCGCGTGATTCCGGATCCAGGGGACCTGGTAGGCTCGAACTCATCTCTACTGTGGTATGGTGAGGTTCCCCTCACAGATGGAAGACAGTATATTTCAAAGCCACAACATTGAAGCAGTCGTAGAGGTTTTGCGCTGGAATGGCTTCTAGCTGGATGACTGCTGGATGACTGCTGGATGACTGGGTAAGTAGTGAAATGCCGCCCTTGGAAAGTTGGATGGATCATGGCGCGAAGTCATGTTCTCCCTCTCCCAAGGTTAGGTGTTTATTTCTGTCCATCGCCCGGACCTATTTACCCTGCCTGCAGCATATTTGGTTTAAAGACATGGTAGTTACAGTTATGCGGTCTATGCGCTTAAGAGAGTTTATAGAAGGACTCTCGTCGTCAGGTCACCAGCCACATCTTGACATCACAATGGTCCGTGCTCTTAAGTTGTAACTTAATTGACCGCGCAAATGTGGCGGTAACTATCTAGGTTACAGAGACAGCGTATAGGCCCTAACCTTACTTCCCTTAGAGACACCTTCTTCTACCTCGCGACTGTTTTTATTGATCCAATTATCGCAGCCGAAGACCGCGAACGATACAGAGGGGACCCAGAGGTCTCCTCCCTTGGTACAACATCCACGATGCGTGTCTCACCGTTCCGAATGTCTCGCGTGCCCTATCGCATGGCTTTCAAACCTCTCGTGTCTCTTCCCGGCACTCCTACCGCGACGTTCACCACGACTTCCTTTTCTCGTGCCCCTCCCGGCGGTCCCGATTCTCTTTCCGACGGTCGTAATTCTCCTCTCAACGCTTCTGATTCTCCCTCCATGGCTGATTCCGTAGTCGCTTCAGATTCTTCTCCCAACGCTTCTTCGTCTCCTTCTGTGGCTGATTTCTTGGGCACTGCCACTCCTACGCGTAAAACACCACATGTGTTGTGGGTAAGATATGTGCGCAAAAGAATCGGAAAGTGTCTGGCCTTCGGCTGCACTACGGAGCAAACCCGACGGGCGGCCGTAATGCTCCGCACAATAGCGAAGCAATGGCGTGAGCTCTGCGTGGCGACCAATGGCTTCGTCGTCGGCTCCAAGTTCGGGCTGGAGAACCAGCAGCTCGGGTGGGGGGACATGGCTGGTAGTGTAAGTTGCCCCTGCTCCTTGTCCTCTTGCCCCTTGTTTCTCAGGAAGGGAAAGGGTGTTATATGGCGGTTGTCGTGCCTCAGGTGCCTCAGGTGCCTCAGACGCCAACGCGCTGATCCGTCAGTGGGTAAGGGGATTCAGAGGTTCCCGTCTAGACTGATAAGTCCTACTATCATATATAATAGTTGCGGATATGAGATGACGGGCTAGCTTTGCACATCTATGGCGGATTCTACCTGAGCGAGTATATAGTACTTGACGTATCGTCAAAGTGGGAAAGCTGAGATTGGCAAATCTCGGGTGCAGTATGTGAGGGGGAAAGGAGGCTGTTTCTAGTCAGTCAAACGAGGCGCATCCCAATCTACATGACTGACGCGCATGCGCATATATTAGAGATTCGTCAGTCAAGCCGCTTTAATGCGACATATCGACACCTCGCGAATGAACTTCTTCTCGCGCCTTGCGGGCAATGATCCGGCGCGTCGAGAGACGTGGCAGGCCATGATGACTTCGTCTAACCTCAGTCTGGAATTAAAGACTTTCAAGGCCAAGTACTTTATGGTAAGGTCCCCATCCCCTTCACAAGTAGGTACTGTCTGGCTTCAATCTCAGCTGTCAGGCTCTACCGAAAAAAAAGAGCACCAATCTTCTCATATAAGCAGGTCCACCAGGCCATGCATGAGAAGGTCCATGATACGTTAACATCTAACATCGCATGACAATCATCAGTCGCTCCGCGCTCCGGACACTATATCCATATATCACCGGCCAAGTACCTTCGCAGCTCAGATGCTACATTCGAGAGCACCGGAGGACCTCACAGCGGTGTCCTTGACTTGCGCTATCTACTCCCACAGGCACCGCTGTCTAGCGACGCTCATAACGGAGGACGTCAGCGTATGGGACTACCGAAAATACGAAGTCGTGAAGGTGCCTAGCTTTATGCGTAATGCTTTCCGCGGCTGGGACCAAGTTCAACTGCAGCAGGAGACATGGGCGAGAAAGCACATCGGGGACTTGCTAATGGACGTGAGACACCTGGAACTGGAGACGTGGGACCGCGAGGGCTCTGTCGAGGATATGGGCACAGGGGCCGTGGGAGCGGATAAAGAAGGCGGTACTGTGAATGACGGCGCAAGTCCAGAGAGTAATCAAAATATGCCTATTGGCCGCCTGTTGAGTAAGAGCTTCCAACATAGCCTTGGTGGCGCTCGTTAGTTACATACGAGGTCGGGAAATCCTGTGCAGAATATATGTACATATCTGATGGTGTATGATGGGGGAATTCAGCCAATTCATTCAACCCCATAATGCATGATCCGGACCGTTACCTATGTTGACGTCTTCATTCTCGTCGACTTACCTATCTAGATACCTTACCTATGGGACTGCCCCCCACTCGTGGGCTCTCCGAACTACTAGAGATTTCATCGCCTTTGAATAAACACGACCGCAAGAAGTGGCACGTGTGGCCGGAGACTCTTGTCAGGAGGTTTCCCTGGCCAAAGACTGTGTGGCAGTAAAGAATGCCCAGTTTACGAGGTGATTTTTTTTTTTTTTTTTCTGTCGAATGCAAGTTGATTCAACCAGTGACTAGACGGGTTATGGAGAACACTTTCTGTATTCGACTGAAGAGAGAAGGGAAAAGTTATGGAACGATTTGGGAGGAAATGTCTCCTTATATACACGAGGTGTTGCTTTTCCTTACCGTCCCAGTCTCCTACATAATTACCGTGTAAACCGGAAACCCTTTGACTTGGTTATTTTTTTCTTAATTATTGGGTTACCTACCTGACAGGGGTTGCTCTGTCGGTTCTTGGATACAGGATAGATAGGTTAGATAGGATAGATAGGTATCCTTTGAATAGCATTCGGTGGTAACGAGCGGTGGTTTTCATAGGTTGAAGCATACATAGATAGGTAATAAATCGAGGGGATAGTGAGTAAGTAGGTAGGTATTCACTTTGGGAAATGATGTACCTGTTTCCGTAGGTAGGTATGTAGGTAGTTTATGTATTTCTTTTTTTTTCCCCCCCTTGGAAACCCCAGGGAAGCGGGCTCGTCGTAGGTTATATATCCTGTTTCGCTTGATTTAATGACAATGACCACATTTCCCCGAGAGGAGAAAGCAGACAAGGAGGAGAAAGGGAGGGCGGGAATGGTGGGAACGGGCAGGGCAGGGCAGGGCATGGCATGGCATGGCATGGCATCGTGTCTCACGCAATGCATGCGTTGTCGTGGGTGCGCGCGGCATTTATCTCCCCCGCATTACGACAAGGCAAGGGGGGGAGGGGAGGGATTGGCTGGCATTCTGAAGATGGGGAACGCCGAAGAGGCGCAGGTGATGGATGGGTATCTAGCGAGATTGGAACCCCACCTGTGACTGCGCAAACGCGGGGAGAATGTGAGGGAGAGGGAGGAGAGAGAGAGAGAGGGTTGATCTTATTCCCCCATGACGATAGAGAGGGAGGTACATGGGCAGGCTCCTGGGCATTGACGGGATTTGCATGGTTGTCCTGGTCTTGTCCTGTTCACGTCGAACTCTGGATATCGAAGGTAAGCTTAGGCTAGGTTAGTTGCTTCTTATGCTGGATGGTGGCAAGTAAGTTGTTTTGCGCCTCGGGCCGTTCCTACTTACTCTGCTGGCTTATAGGGTTTGAGATGACGGCCTATTATTTCCACGTACTCAAGGACTGAAGATTAAGTAGAAGCGCCTAACCGTTAATCAAGGTATCTCGATGATACCTAGCATGCTTATATCTCGTGACCTTTCTAGCACATAGCAGCGATGATCTTTGATCTGCAATCTGATGGATCTGTTGCTCTAACCTTAGTCCAGTTTAGATGAGGGGTCGCGGTCGCAGTCGACTTCCATATGAGAATCCTCACCCCCAGAATACCTACCATACTAACCTTTATGTATTTCATGGCGTATGAAACTAGGTATACTTACCTAGTCATCACTGCAACATTTCATCCTGAAATGAATCTCTTTGGTTACTGCCCGCGTTGGAGAAGCGTTCCATCGTATTTGTCTGCAGTTGCTACCGTCATATGAGCGGTGGCTTCAAAGGATGGACGGATCATAGCGACTACAGTACGTGGTATGTAAGCGGGAGGTCATCCGAATTGTGGCTGGCAAGCTTTGGTTTCCGGTTGACCGCCTCTATGTTCGAATCTTATACCGGTAGTCTCGTTTGAATTAGCGGGATGATCATCTCTGGGTGCGTAGCGTAGCGAGACCCCTCGATGGCGAGACCCCTCGAGGAATCAAACTTCATGAAGACCTAATGCAAGCGGGCTCCTCACGTGGCCTGCGATGTAAGCGTGTGGTTTCTGCGTATGGTAGTAGCGAGACTACGATTATATAGGAAGGCGTGTCGGAGGTTTTTTTTTTTTTTTTTCTCATGTTAGGTAAGTCAATTACCTAGTAAGTGCAGGGCGAAGGCGGAATAAAATGAAGAAGAAAATTTGGGATCGAGTTGGAATATCAAATCACCGGTAATTGCCCCGATTTTCAGGAATTTTTTTTTTTTTTTTTTTTTTTTTTTCCTTTTTTGCTGTTTCAGATGTCACGTATCCAATAACACTATCTTGACACTTGCAACGGAATTTTCTTAGGCGTTGAAGTTTTTCGTAGTGTAGCCGCGCAAATGCCGAGATCCGCTGAAGTTTTGTCGTTTAGTTGCGCAGTTAGCCAGATACATACCTACTGTAGGTAACTACCGATATTCCCATTGCAATCCGACACTCGGCTGTACAACTAGTTATTCACAACCGTGTCGCGAGCCTCGAGCCTAGATCCATGAGCATACTTGGTAAGAGGCTGGACTAAAGCTGGATCTTAGATAGAATTCTACAATGTTGTCCATTACCTCGTGTTTCTGTATTGTCCTTCATGTTCTGCACGGCAACTACGTGGACCTACCGGTACCTGCCCGCGATGTTGGACCCTTGATTTCTCGGAGTCTGCCGTTAACGGCTCCCGCGTCTCTGTGGGTGTAAGTATTGAGAATCTGAGCTGAACTAATAATACCGATGTAGTTTAGCATCATGGTTGAATATCCTAAAACACAGTAGACACTTAGGCAGTCGCACTAGGTAGGCGCGAAGCACTCCGTAAGGCAGGCGACGGGATGGTGGGCCAGCACTGAGACCTCTGATTGGCCACGGCACAGTATAGGACCCACATACACCCTACCGAATGGAGCATGGTAGTGTAGTTGCCCTGACACCATACCAGCACTAACCGATCAGAACTGGAACAGGCCGCTCCATAATGTCCGCTACGCTAAAAGTTCCGGTCGTCTAGATAGCCCCCAATGCCGCTGTCTTACCTACGGTAGGTAGTACGCGACTAATAAAGATGGCACTGTAGCTGCGGTCTAGACACGTACTGTGCTGTGGCCAACCAGAGGTCCTGACGTGCTCTCCAGATCCTGCCGTTCTTCGTGTGCGGGCACACAGCATGTCTAGCTAATACAGTGTATGTACCGTCCGTACTTTTACTTCGATAAGTATTGAGCCTGCCGGTTTCACAGTGGATAACAAGTCGGACAGCTCTCAATACTAGTCTAACTAGTAATAGGCTACACTACCTGGTGAGGTTAAGTGTGTGCCTTAAATTGGTACGCTAAGAGAGTGTCTAACTATTAAGGTAGCGTGCTGGCCTAATAGTACTTACAGTGGGCATTCAGTGTGCTTTTGCCCCTGCAGTCTCTTCCGACCCACCCTCCTTCGTCCGTGTGCAGCAGCCCATCCAATTCTAACACGACCTATCTCTGCCTCTTTCGTCCTTGTCTTTAACTTCACATCCCACTGGCCGTCATACCTACCTACATATCCGTTTGAGCTTTGGTCTGGATGTTATCAATAACAGTTTGGCTACCGAAGCGTCGACCCCCACCCTCCTGTGAGTGCGAAGGCCGTGAAATAGGGCTCATTTGCTTATGCCTCTGAGCTTATCACTTTACCTCTCCAGGACTCGACTCACGCCGGCCAGCCCCGTAGAGGTCTATGGTTGAGCGCCACCGACTCGTCGCGGATCTGATCGTGCGAACCCCGACTCGGAGCCTCCTCTCCCTCCTCTCCCTCCTCGTCCTCCTCGGCTTTTTCTTGACGTCGGCTATCACGGCTGACTGGCTCGGAACAAGCTTCTGGGCCGGGTCAGCAAAACGCGAGCGTATGCCTCGTGCTTCAGCATCGGCCAAGCGACAAACCAGTGCCTCGATCCATCGTGACACCAAACATGAGAGTGGCATTGTAAGCCCTGGGAAGCGTGTCCCGAGGCAGTCACAGCAACAGCAACAGCAACAGCAACAGCAGT
Organism: Xylariaceae sp. X187; assembly: GCA_028637585.1. Lineage (NCBI taxonomy): Eukaryota > Fungi > Ascomycota > Sordariomycetes > Xylariales > Xylariaceae > Xylariaceae sp. X187. The sequence continues at coordinate 3,097,565 of JAJIZN010000002.1, read as the reverse complement.
CAAAAAGCCTGAGTCCGGCTGGCAATATCCCTGACAAACTCCCGACACTACAGCAACAAGGGCTATTTCCCGCCGAAGATGCAAGCGTCCCGTCTGCTCCCTCGACACCCCCGCCCAATGCAGACTGTTTTCCAAAGGGTTCCATCGAAATGCCCGTAATCCCCCGACCCGTCGAGTCTGTGCGCCGCTCTTCGGTTGGCGCGTGCTCTGAAACCTCAGCTGATTCCTACAACTCACATGCTGCCAACGCCGCCTCCGAAGATAACCACCGTCGCATTGATGTCAACGCTACCAAGAACTCGAACGTTCATCGTGATCCTGGCCCGCTTGACTTCGCCTGCACCGTGCTTCGACTGTGCCCGCTCCAAGACACCATCGCGATCCTGATACTCCTCATGCAGATTCCTCCTCTGGCTCTTTCTGCCATCTACGTGCTCTTCACCTTGCTTACCTTTGTGACGAGCAATGGTCTAACCTTGAGCGACGTTTTCGAATGGAACCTCGGCGCGCCGTCCCTAGCGACTGTTATCTGTGTCGATGGCATCGTGCTGTTGATCTGGCTCTTTCTCTGGGGCCCTATACAGCATGTCATACTCGACTTGGCGCAAATGGTTATCGCTCTGGGACTAGGCGGCGGTTCTAATTCCAGAGATGGCGGTTCTATGAAGAATACGCTGATATGCTTCAGCATGATTTTGCTATCTCACGCTTTGCGCCATACCAAGATGAAATACTCACCTGTCGGGTATCTGCTCGGATCGAGTCGCTTCATGGCTCGTGACCTCGATGATCCTCTCGAAGGCTTAGATCTCCTTAGAGGATACGATAAAGTGCAGTCAGGTTGGCTCGGCTGGGTTAGAAGTGCGCTAGCCATCCATATACTCACACAAGGCCTGGTAAAATACATCCGCGACTGGTATCTGAGGCGGGAGAGGCGAGATAACTTGGCCCAGAATAGTGTCGACCCTGAGGCTGGAAAGTCGTTCAGTACAGATGCTGATGGTGGGTTTTCAACTCCTGACAGCGATTCAACGACGTTGCAAAATTCGACTGCTTTGACAACGAAAAAGAAACGGAAACAAAGCGCTCAAGTTAGGAACCGCCAGCCTTTGTGGGCTGCCCTAGCGAGTACAAAGATTGTGGTGGTCAAAGAATATGAATTTACCCATGCCGCAGCAGAGTCTGCAGGATCAAATGCCACTGACATTCATAACCTCGGTAATGCTCCGTTTAACACACAGCCTGGGCAAATCTGGATATCATATGTCGGTTGTGATGAGGTGTGTTTCAGCACTAGCCAGTTTCCCGTTCAGCGATCAAGCGAAGACCTTCACGACTCCGGAAAGAATACGGCGAAACCGTTCCATGTTAGGGTCAATAACGCCATTTGGCAGCCAACACGGATGACCGCCGTTGAGGGCCGTGAGGAGGGTTCCAGTTCAGGCCTTCGTTGGAGTGGAGATATATACGGTCTAACCCCCATGTCTAACTATGAATGTGAATTCGTATGTTCTACTACTCATGAGGTATTGTTTTCTACGAGCATTAGGACGACGCAACCCAAATGTACAGACGGCGAGGCGGCAAGTTCAAAAACCCCTTCGCAACGTTCACTTCGGCCAGACTCTCCGATTACAACCCTGAAGACATCTATCGCTGCAGCCGAGAGCAAGTTGTTGGAAGAGAGGGCGCGGCAGAAAGCATCTCGTAAAGAGTTTCACAGGAAGGCGAATGCCATGAAAAAGGAGAACGAGAAGCTTTCTGCGGCCGTGCAGTCAGCAGGGACGGGCGACGACAAGCTGCGGCAGAAAATCCAGCAGAATATCACACAGCAGAAGCAGGCTGAACAAGCCATGGCCAATCTGGAGCTTGAATTGAAAGAGCTGGAAAAGATCCCCGAATCGTTAAGGTCGTCCTGGAAATCTAAGCAATCTTCCTGGACGACCGAAAAGGCGAAGTTCGATGGCGCGGTTGCAACCCTCAAGAGTTTCAAGGCCTCAGTTGACGAAGGACTCAAAGCTCTAGAGGACGAAAAAACTAGTCTTCAAGCCAAGCGAAACAAGATCAGCAATCGTATCGCCAAGGTCGATGGTGAATACGCCCGTATTACGGATGCGAATGCACGTGGCCTTGACGAGGTAGAACGCCGCCGTCAGACTCGGGAGACGTTTGAGAAGGATGTTGCGAGAGTCGAGCGAGAGTTTTCCTCCCGCATAAATGATATTGAGGCTGTCATCTTTACGAAAGATCAGGAAAACATGGTACTCAAGGCTCAGCTCGACTCTTTCCACTCGCAACAGATACCCTTTGCATACACAGGATCATACGAAAATGCCCACGATGTGTCAAGTCAGTACGCAGCGGCAGCCTCGTCCGCGCTGTCGCAGTCAAACGCAACCAGCACGGCTCCGTACGACGCAGCAGCTGCCTGGAACAACAGCCTCTACCAGAACTCTCTATGGGGCCCATCTCCCCTGGCTTCAGCGTTTATCCCGCATACATCCGTAACGCCGCTCCCCCAACAGCAGATCAAGAATAGAGGTCGGTCTTCTTCCATGTTGAGCGACGTTTCCGGCTTCACTCAAAGCAGCGGGGATGAAGACGAGTGGGCTGGTGCCATCAGCGGCACCGCGGAAGCTCCGCGTGATCTCGAGCCACCTCCTGGTCTTGGGTTTCCACGCTCCGTCGGGTATGCGGAGGACAGCACGGTTACTAGTGATACTAGTGGTAGTCCCAGCGGCGGGAGCGTTGAAACGGGAAGCCTCCGAGACCCGATGAGTCCTCCGCCGTCTTGATTCGGACCATTTGTTGGTATATGCCAAGTAGTAGTAGCCAAGCTGCAGACTTACATATCCTACACACCTACATAGCCTAGTTTCGAGGTACCACTGAGCATAGTATGTCTTTGTTGGGCTATCGAGGGGGGTTTGACGAGAACAATGAAAAGTGTTGTTATCAATTTCCATCGGTAGAGTGGTACTCGAAGCTCCCAATGTTCAAGTGTGTGGAGATTGTGATATGATTCAAACAGCGTTGATGTGAATGATAGGTGGTAATAACGGGTTTAACTACAGTGCAAAGACTTCGAGACTTATTGACAGACGTGGCCTCTGGTCTAGACCGGGTGGTGTTTGTTGTCTGTTGTCTGGATGGATCCGCAGCATATACGCGCGGGCACTGGCGGTGGATGGAAGCTCCCGCTCGTCTAATGGATTCTCGAGTCAGTCAGTTATCCCGTCTACCGGCAACTCTCTTCTTGAACTGAGCAGATAAATTAATGAAATCAGTATCTAAACAACTCCCTCCCTACCTACGCGCTCATACTCGAACGGCAGTTGGACATGACATGATAATTATTGTACAAGTTCTCTAAGTTTCTATGAGATTAATGGATAATTAGCTAACATGGTCTTTATCTTACAACGACAACAACGCCAACCCTAACCCTAACCCTAACCCTAATCCTCTGAAGTCTATTATCGCGAAATCGTCCCAAGGTCACGCTTCTTCCCCGGGCAGACCTTCCGGCCCGGCCTTCACCGGCGCTTTCTTCCGTATATCGACCCAACCCATGCCGAACGAAGCAAGGGTGCTGATAGCGGCCGCGGCCAGCATCAGGTAACAGACCGTGTCGAACGCATTGGCGAAAGCCTTCAGCAGGGCCAGCAATTCCGGACCGTCACCCGGCGGGACGAGCATGCGCACGGCTTGGGCGCTGCCGCCGGCTTGCAGGACGGCGGCCGGGTCGACGGACGGGACCAATCTGCGCGTCTCGCGGACGAGTGTCTGGGTGAAGATGGTGTTGCCGACGACGATGAAGATGGCGGTGGAGAAGGTCTGGCCGAAGACGAGGAAGGAGACGGCGAGTTGGCCTTGTTTTGGTGGGAGGGCGTTTTGAATGGCGACGACGGCCTGGCGGGAGGGTAGGGGGCGGGGTTAGTTCAGTAGGAGAGAAAGAAAAAAAAAAAAAAAGGGGGGCGGGGGAGAGAGAGAATGAAGAAAAGGAACTCACGAGTTGTACGCCGGCGCCTCTGAATCCCCAGAGGATCTGGTGTCCGATCCAGGTGCCGGTGGATACATTGATTCCCCACGTCGAGATCAATCCCGCCGCGATCGTCGTCCCGACACCGCCGAAGATGGCGAAAGGGGTGTAATACCCGATTCGGGGGACTGCATTATGACCAAAAGATATCAGCGCCAAAGACTCGCCCGTGTGAATAAATAATCATGGGCGTGAAACTTTTGCATTGTTACTCACTCAAAGTCCCCGTAAGGATGCCCAGCACGATCTGCACGATGATCCCGGGCAGCAGATACACGCCGCTCAGGACCGGCCCTTCACCCTTCACCGACTGGAAGTATATCGGCAGGTACTGCGTGCCGACGAAGATGCCGGAGATGAGGGCGACGTACTGAATCGTGCTCGCCCAGACAATGCGATGCGACAGCATCGAGAAGGGAATCATGGCCGCGTCGCCGGCTTTCCATTCCCACCACAAGAAGAGCAGCACGCCTACGCCGGAACCGGCGAACAGACCGATGATGACAGACGAGTCCCAGGCGTAGGTATTTCCCGATCCGAACTGCAGTGCGAGGAGGAGCATTATGGCGGCGGGCGCGAAGAGGGCGAAGCCTATTACGTCGAGCTGGGGGATGACGCGGCGGACGAGGGAGAGGGAGAAGGGGGGTTTGACGAGCTGTTCGGGACAATGGACCCAGGCCAACAGTGCTGCTGCTACGGCTCCGATCGGGAGGTTGATGTAGAAACCTGAGAGAGGAGGGTTATCAGCGTCGATCTAGGTTTCAAAAGGGAAGGGTGTTTCTTTTTGACTTACACCAACGCCACTATAAGAGTTTGGGAAGTCAGATATCGAAGCCCCTGGCGGGGGGACGGAGAGATCAGGCGAAACTCGGGGAACACCTTACCGTGACATATTGGGTGAATACACCACCGACTAGGGGCCCGATGATAAGACCGAGTTGACCAGCTACGGACAAAAGTCTCGGAATCAGCTACCTATTATCATTCCCCAAGCAGAAATCCACGATGACCATTGTCGAAGGGAAAAAAAGAGTTCGAAATTCGAGGGAACTAATTTCACTTACTACCAATCAAAAGACCGAGGTAGACTGCGCGAAATATATAGAAAAAAAGGAGGAAAAGAATCAGCTTCTACAATAGCCATATCCATACTCGGGGCGATGAGACGACTTACACGCTCTCTGCTGTAAAGGCACGGCGCCAGCAACAACAATCAAACAACCATTCTGCAGACCCGAGACGCCGATGCCGGCAACGGCACGGCCCAAGATGAAGAAGGTCGACGAGGTAGCGACGGCGCAGAGCAGCGAGCCGACCTCGAAGATGAGGAAGAAGATGAGCAGCGTCCACTTTGTCCGGAAGTACGTGTATATCTTGCCGGTCAGAGGCTGTAGGACCGCACTGCAGGGCGATCACGTCTGTTTGTTAGCAATCTTTTATCTTTTCTGATATCAAGGATATCGAGGTAATGGAATGCAAGAGAGAGTGAGTGAGTGAGTGAGAGAGAGAGAGAGAGAGCGAGGCTTTACCTAGTAAGTTGATATGCACCCGAGTACCATCCCACATCCGGCAAGCTATGGAATTCACTCGTGATCTTCGGGACAGCCTATTTAATCGGTATTAGTTAGTTAACAGCCCGCGTTTCTATATCAGTCACATCTTTCTTCTCAACAAGAAAGAAGAAAAGAAGAAAGAAAATAATCCCACCACGTACAGTACCAATAATAGACCCATCCAGCAACAACGCGAAAAAGATAATGCCCGTACTGAAAAGCAGAGCGAAGAGTTTGAAGCCGGTGAGATGATTAGCCAAGATGTCGCCTTCTTTCGGTTCTGTTGCCGGTGTTGCTGTAGCAGGTGTCGGGGATTGTTTCTCATCTGCCGGTGGTGAGAAATCAGACTCTTCTTCTTCATCTCTTTCTTTTTCTTTCTCTTTCTCTTTCTCTGTTTCTTTGATCACTCCGTCCTGAACTTGGAATGGTGCCGTGTCCGCTCTCACAGGCGCGGTCGCCATTATATATATTTCCTTCCTTTTCGTAGCCAGTGGCGCCTTTTTCGATCTTTCCCTCCCCGCCGTCCCGCGCGCCCAAACGAGAAGAATACCTAGATAGGGTAGGTAACTGACGTCGTAAATAAAAGATCGCGTTCGAGGAAAGTTTTCAAGACTGGAAGAAAAAAAAGAAAAAAAAAAGACCGAGGACCGTACTCAAAAGACTCTCGTAGAAGAAGAGAAACAAGTGGTGAAGTACCTTGCAAAAAAAAAAAAAAAAAAACAACACGCAACTATCACAATCCCTAATATATAAACAATTTACAATATAATACCATTTAACTTATCTTAACCCTCCCCCCAAACAATGAGAGCTTCAATTCGGCCGAAAGGGTAGGTAGATAGATACACATAATCTTTCGATGGAATAGGATCACTAAGCCCGCTTGGACAACTATCTTACCTTACATTTGTCCCATGTTCGACCGAAATCCCGAAATCCGATGTGCCAGCATGGACTGGGACTGGGCTCGACTGGCAGGTTAGGTATACCTTACATAGGTGGCTTTGCCATGAGATGGGGGTGATGCCAAGTCAGTAAGACCGCTAAATATTCAGGCTGTCAGCGCAGATCTCACCTAATTTTTATCTAACCTAGGTAATTACCGTAAGTAAAGTAGATGAAATAAAATAGGTATCTAGATAACTACAGATAGATAAGTCGGGGTCAGAAATCTCACGCGGTCGAGTGTGAGGAATGTTGTCTACAGATCAGATCAGAGCAGAGCAGAGCAGAGCAGACCATCACTATACTCACTACACTACACTTTCATCACAATACTTACACTCCAGTCCTCCTGACCGATGTTGTTCTCGACTAATATCACTCATTCTCTACCTACTATGATTCACTCCGTTGATATCTCCATTCCATTCCATTTCACTCCATTCACGTGGCCGACCTAGATGTCTCTAATACCACCACAGCACGGCATCGCCATCTTCTCACTTTCTATATACTTAATAACATATTACCTTCGTATTAGGGTCCGGCAACGCAGTTGGCCGAATCGGTGTCATCTCGGGTATATTATGTCATTTATCAATTGGGTTTTTTTCTTTCTTTTTTTTTTTTTTTTTTTTCCCCCAAATTCATGCTTTGCAAAACAGTTAAGCGTTACTTGGAATCCTTCTTCTCTCAAGATGTTCTAGACGTCTTACGTAGACTGACTACCTTAGTCCAGGGACCACCATCTATGTATCTATGTATGTGGCATACGGGAATGTCTGCTGAGAGCATCAAATAAGTCAACTGACTAGATAGACTAATCAGGTAGGCACACTATCTTTAAGCTAGCTATTTCATTCATCAGCGCTCATTCGAACGAGATCGGGCCAAGTATGTTAGTCAATTGCCATATAACCATGTAAATATACTATAGAACCGGGAACGATGAGAGAAGCCCCACTTTCTAACCCCAGGATCGATTAACTACCTACTTGAAAGATTTTTCTCCAACTTTTCCTCTTCTCCCATCTCCACCCCCAACCCTAACCCTAACCCTTGTCCTCACTACCCTACCTCCATACTCGTCAACGGACATCTCCCATTGAATTTAAATAGAGTGATGGGAATTTTCAGATCGCGCCGAGCAACACACACACACACACACACAAACATCGCAAAGCGTCCATTGAAAAAAAAGACTTCATTTCCCATGGTATTCCACATAAACTTCTCATCATACAAATAATCGATCCCCATGAGTCACCACGGAATACCCATCTCCTCTCAGGGACCCCATATGAGTCATCATCCATCATCCATCATCAGATTCAGATCCAGATCCCCCCTGCCGCATCAGCAGAGAATACCTTGCATGAAGAACAAAAGACCTATAGTAACTTATAGTAACGGGGGAATTAGAACGGCCGAAATCCAGTGCGCAAAATCCCATCTTAAATCCGATAATCCGTATGCTGATGTCCCGGAGGCGGGGGCACTAACGTCCGGAGTTCGCCGCGTATTCTGTAATCCGCACACTAGTCTTCATATGAAGGCCGAGATGACAACAGGGGACACGACATTCCGACTCTTCGGAAGATTTGTCGACTCTTGCCTTTCATCCATAGTGCCACTCTTTCCCATGAACAAACCCAAAGATCATCCAAATGGCATACTTGGTAGTCTATATTTTCGTATTCCGTATTGTACAGTCTACATAGAAAGAACAACCGACGAAGTGTTTTCTAAGCCGACGTACAGAAAAGTATTCGCAGAGAATTCCATTCATCCATACGGGGGCTATTGACCGGGACAGATGATATTAGGATCCCACGTAAACAGCATTTCGTTATACCATGCATCATCTAACGGGAAATCAATCACCGGAGTTTCCGACAATACAACGTGGTTGTGGTTGTGGCTGTTGGTGTTCATAGCCGGATAATTCACCCGAGTATCCAGATTCGGATTCGAGTTCGGGTTCGGGTTCGGGTTCGGGTTCAAGCCGGGACCCATAATCGCCGGCGGCACCTGGGGTCCTGCCCTTACAGCATCGCTACACAGGCTGATGTCCATGACACCCTTCGGCGTCTCGCCCGGTGGCAGATGCGCCTGCCATGCCGAAGATGCCGCTTTCAGCATCTTCGAACACTTGACATAGAAATTCGCGACCTCGTTACCATCGGCGTCCGTCTCAGTTAGGAAGCCGTAGAGACTCGGTAGCTGGCTGTAGCGGTTAGCCAAATTATTGATGAATGCCAATAAATCAATAATGTTAGACTCGGCCGAGCGTTCCCAGCCCGCGTAGTCTAGCAGCCGTAGGCGGAACTGCATCTGCAGAGCGCGACTGAAGTTGAGTGAGACGTTGACTGATAAGCCCACTAGATCAGACAGTTCAAAGGTGAGGTAATGTTTTAAAAAGTTTGCTGTCGCCTGCAAAGCGGCGAAACTCGCCTCAGCACGGCCAATGTCCATAGGTCGGGCTTGTGCCCCCGTCTGGGATCCCGGTACGAAGGCGGAGCTGTAAAATGGCATATCCATAATGAACATTTCCGCCGACATGATCAAGGCAGTTACGAGCCCTACAGAGCAGCACAAAGCTAGTCAGCATGATTACAACAGACCGAAGTTGAAGAAGGGTGGGCCCTCACGGTTATCCCACAAAGACTCGGGTACTTGATCTTTGATAGCTTGTAAATCCTGGAGAAAGAATTTGACGTAAATGTTCATGGGTGGCCTTGAGGCGAGGCTAGTCTCGCTTTCCAAAGCCCACGTGGCGTGAGTCTGAGCGAGGTTTTCTGAGAGTCTTTGTACTTTAACCATCAAAACTAGGATCTGATCATTCTCACATTCAGGATGTTCGGTCAGAATCTTCAAACTCTCCTCCATATGAGCTGTCCAGCGCATAGACTGGCATCTCAGAAATGAGGAGACGCTAGACATGTAACGCGTTAGTATTGCATATCTCTCCAACCCGACCAAGCAATTGGGAACTGGAGGCTTAGAATTACCTCGAGCAACAAACATAACAAGCCAACGTGGCTCTTCTCTCTTCCATTGTGCGACTGGCAGACTGGGGAGGCGTCGAGAAATCGCCGGCTTTAAGATAATGCATGACACTATGATCATTTTCCTAAGCGTGTCTAAGTCAGATGCCGTTTATCTCCAAGGTTCATGATATGATAGTATATGACAGATGGCACGCATCACACAGAGCACGGGGTTAGATATGTGTAAGGAGCGTAAAGAGCGGCGAAGCTGAGAGAAAGTAGACGAACTGATTTATCGAGACGCAGATCGATCAAGATCGACGTTGCCATGCCCATCAAGACGCTCAATATTGGTTTGGGTCGGAAGTGCATGGCCCTAGACATAACGCGTATCAGTAAATATACCTTGATTGATTCTAAGAAAGTGACAAGCCAGCACAGGATATGCATACCATCCGAGAGCACAGAGAGTACCTAATAGCATGTCAAGGCTTCGCTCGCCACTAAGGAGCATCTTTTGCGCGATCTCTTCTAGGATCTTTTTACTGTTGAGTAAAATAGGTGTCAGTAATCTTCGTTCATGGTAAATGGCTTCAAGCATATGAGAAGCTCAAGCAGTTCTTGTGCAAAAGCAACAGGGCAAATGCCTCTGCCCAAGTATGCAACATCTGATGCATTTCCCAAAAGAGACGCCGGAATACCAACCTGAGAGTTGCTTGTCTGATTGGCGATTTGCAGCATACCGCGCTGATGGTAAGCCAGAGAAACGGTCGATCACGCTGTAACCGCGCAGCACTAATATGGAGAGAACAACAATTAGCCAACCGATGCTATCTTCGTCCGGCACGGGGCTTTATAGAGCCGCGTGATAGACGAGACTTATGTGCTGCACAAGGTCGCGTAAAGACAAAGTTTACATACTCTATCCCTGGCGGTATATGTACGAAAGGGAAAAACTTCAGGTGGTGTTGGCGAAAGAAGTCGAGTGTCTCCTCAGCTTGGGCTGCAGTCATGGGATTGTCATCGGTCTTTATAGATGCCGGAGTAGGTGCCGGGAAGTCTGTAGAAGTTGCACTTGCGGGAGTAGCGACAAGTTGCCGAGACGATATTACTTTGGGTGCCATGGTATTCAAGAGCCCGTCGATTGCTGGGGCCGCTGGGGTCACCGGTACCTTAGGCTCTGGTCTGGTATTCTGAGTGATTCCCGGCTGATGCGACTCGGAGAGGCCCGACTGTGAAGAGCCAGAATCCGGAGGTGCACCAGCCGCCTGCCTCTTGAGCATCGTCATTAAATCCTCCAGCCGCTGTTCAAGGTTGGCTGTCCTACTAGCAGCAGATAGGCGGCCTTTTGGAGCTCGGCTTCCGACAGAACCAGCAGGTCGCCGCTTCACGCCACTAGATTCGCGGCCTCTAACCCCTCCTGATGGCTTACATTCTCGACCTAGACGAGTGCATCGTTCACAGGGAGGTTTAGAGTCGCCATTTGTCGCGACGCCAGTGGTGACGAGGACACATTTACATTTGGCCTTGACACAATTAAGGCAAGCGTGACCATATGGCGCCGTTGTCCTTGTTGGCGTCAATGTCTGCGATTGCGACTGCGACTGCTCAAGGGAATCCACCGATGTTGGGGTTTGCGCCGCCATGGAGACTCGGAGTTCGCTCGAAAGCCCAACTCGTGCAATTAGCGATTGTTTGCGAAAAGCGGAGACGGATTCCAGGAGTCGATGGGAACGGAATTGACTACGGTTAGGTCCCGTCGTACTCTAAGGTTAGTTCTATGTTTAGTATTCAAATTTGGTTCGTCGGGATTGTCGGAGGGGTGAAAATACATGGAGAAGGGCAAAGAGGAAGGTAAACAAGTCGAGGAATACATTGTACGGGATTGGAAAGGGAATCTGTCTCGGGGTTGAAGAGCCAGGAAGCCTGGAACTAGATAGGTACCTACAGTCCGTACCTACCTATCTACCTAACCTAGGTACCACCTGCCTATTTCAAACTCGTCAAAACTCCTCGTACTATGTACTGTACGGAATACGGTACCTACTTACCCGACGGAGTGGCAGACCCACGTAATAAGGACCGTCAACGGAATTACGGGGAGTTTCGAAGTTCCTGATGAGTCACCGTGGTCCAGATCATACACTGTGAGTTCATGTGGGGCATCTGAGTAAGCTGACCTTTGGAAAGGTATCACTTCCTCCAAGTTGCAGCTCATGAAGACGAGCAAAGGTAAACCCTATCTATTACCTACGTAGTAGACCTATAGAGCCATTCAATCAGTTCAGCCCAACCGCGAAAGCAAGAAGATTTTATTTTAGCCAGTTAATTTCACAGGTCACAAAGCCAATGTCCCCCTTCGGCTCCTCCTTACCCCTCGTGGCGCCGAGTATCATAATGAATCATCGAGAAACAAATACCTAATCGCATGAAGAATGGGTTGAAAATAGAGTAATAAATCCGAAAGGGTCTGCCCCGTTCTCATTACGCTCAAAGATCAGTGGCGACAACATCGTGAACTTACATTTGTAACCAAACCAAAAGTTGTGTCTTGGAGTCTCAACGCTTTTACGCCATCTCGCCAAGTCATTCCATCAACGAACATCTTCGCCACATCTCGCCACATCTCGCCACATCACGATGACCTCCACATCGTCGTCGGATCCGTCGTCGGATCCTATCATCTTCTACGACATCGCCTCCGGGCCCCCTGTTCGCCCATACGCGCCGAACCCCTGCAAAGTCCGGTACGCACTGAATTTCAAGCGCGCGAACTTCGTCACGAAATGGGTCGAACTCCCCGACGTGGAGGCAACCCGCAAGAGTCTCGGCGTAGACCCCGTGCGCTTCTTCCCCAATGGGGAACCCTTCTACACGCTCCCCGTGATCAAAGACACATCCACCAACACGGTGGTGGGGGATTCGTTCGACATCGCTGTATACTTGGAAAAGAAATACCCCGATAGTCCCCGCTTGTTCCGCCATTCGATCGGCTTGTACGCGGCGTTCAACGCTCATATCGACTCCATATTCCCTACGGGCGGGATCCTGTTCTCTGAAGGGCAACCATTCAACCCGGAGACTGCAGAGGAAACCAAGGCTGCGCTGTGTAGGCGGTTTGGCAAGACTTCGTGGGATGAACTCACTGTGCGAGGAGAAGAGAGGCGGAAGGTCGTGGATGCGTACCAGGTTTCCCTGGGGGAAGCTGCCAAGTATTTTCAGTTTTCTGACGGTCCTTTCATCGGTGGCGCCGAGCCTGATTACGCGGACATCATTGTCGGCGGCTGGCTGTTCTTCCTGAGCGAAACGGTTGCTGAGTGGGAGGAGATTCGCACATGGCATGATGGGCTTTGGGGCAAGTTGCATAATGCTCTAGCGCCATATAGGGGGGCATGGTGAGGTTGAGGACTGTAGTGAGTCATGATGATATTTGAGACTTGAGGGCCTCAAGTTGGGAATGATAACTACCGACACCTAACAAATCTAGGACCGTCCTGTACGGTGTACATAGTCGCTCGGGGGTGAAAGATATCGGACCTCCAAGGGAACTACTAATCGTAAGGACAAACCGCACTTACAGGCTGAACGTGATGTGTATTGTGCGCATACAAAACGCTCTCATCATTGAATCTCTCGGTTAGCAAGTTCAGGGCACGCTTCATTAGAATTTCATTACAAGAGTTGAATACTCTCGACAATTAACCACCGCCGCACGCAGGTAACAAGCGCCTCTTCAGCCCAGCTAAGCAGACTCCAAGAGGAAATCGCTCACAACCTCCATAAACCGCTCCCGCTGCTCGAAATGGGACATGTGGCTCGCGTTCTCGAGCGTCACCCATCTCACCTTGCGGATATGACTGAACCACGGCTTCATACATTCGTCCGTCGCCTCGTCGTAGCGTCCGTTGAGGAGGAGCGTCTCCACCTCGATCTTGTGCGCGTCTTTCCATCCTTCCCAGTCCTTGAAGGAACCGTTGATGACAAATTCCGATGGTCCTTGCCTAGGTAGTCAAGTCGTATTAGAATCGCGCTGTGGCAAATCTTCCATCTTACGTAACGGCATGACGACTTCGACTCAACAGTGAGAAAGGATAAAGGGGGGGTATCGAACTCACATAGTCATGTAAACAGAAGGATCCTCCTTCAAATTCTTGAATGCAGCCAGGACATCCTCTGGATACGGAACGACGCGGCACACGTGCCGCGTATAAAACGCCTGCGAAGCATTCTCAAACTCCTCGCTTTCATAATCACCCTTCTTATCACATTCAGCCAGTATCGTCCTTTCAGGCTCGGGTAGTTTCCCCAATAACGCCCTGGTACCTTTGACGAGCAGCGGTATACTCGCCGGCGAGCCAGAGAGCACAAGTTTTCTCAATCCCGGCGGTTGGAGCGCAGCGTATGTGCTGCCGAGCATGCCACCCCAGCTTTGACCGAGGACGTAGAACCCTTTTGTGCGCAGGTTCAGATGATCGACCAGACAGTCGAGTTCGCGCGTGAAGAGTGCGAAAGTCCAGAAGTTGGCGTCGCCCATCTTTTCACGCAGGTGCGTGGAACGGCCGCAGCCGACTTGGTCGTAGAAGACGATGGGCATGCCGTGCTTCTCGTATAGGTCGATCAACGGGGACAGGTACTCGTGTCCGGCGCCCGGACCGCCGTGGAGTGCTATTAGTGCTGGGCGTGAGGCGATGTCGCCGTAGATTTTGTACCATGTCTGGCATGGCTTTCCCGCGCCCGGCGCATCAAAGGGCATGAAGCCTTCGGAAGAAGGGGGTGGAGCCATAGTTGTCGATTTTACCGGTCCTTAAGGGATGTAGACAAGATCACAGAATTGGGTGAATACGAAAGGGAAAGGGAGAGAGAGAGAGAGAGAGAGAGGTGAATTTGAGTCATTCGGAAGTGCTTTTCCTTATCACAGCGAAAAGCGATGCTTTTGTGTCATTGCGGGGTGAGAGGGGGACTTAGAGAGAGCACCGAGGCTGGATTCGACGCGGCCCATCTTTCGGCCTCGGAACTGCTTACGTCGCAATAAAGACAAGTGTGTTTCGTTTGGTGCCGTCTATCCCTGCCGTCCTGCCTGCTTTGTTATCTAGGTATGCCTATTGAATTGGGAATACCCCAAATTCAACCTTCCAACATACTCAGAGTAAGCTTACGTCGGCTCGCCAAGTGTTGCTCAGTATAAATTGTGGTCTTAACCTGCGAATACCACGCTGGGTTTGGGACCAAGGGTACTCCGGATATCATGCGCAGGTATTCTGACATCTAATCACTACCGCCGTTAGCTGTGCGGACGTTCTAAGTGCATATCCTCTCGTAATCACCGATCAAGTCTTGAGCGTTCATCGAGCTACATCGTTGATATCCTTTGTCCTCGTCCTCGAAATAACCCTCAAACGCATGTGTTAGGGTTAGGGTTAGGGTTAACACACCCGCGCGAATAATGGACAAACGATGGGTGATAACTAGTATCGAGTCTCGAAGTGTTTTTGATTCTTGAACGGTGCCGTCGATCAATGTCCATCGATTTGAACCGATAGCTGATGACAGCATCATCATCAATCGGCGCTGGCCTGCGTTCAATACGTAATTATGGTCCTATATCTAGATCGGATATATGTGTGGAATACATAGGTAAGTTCGCGTTCCAGCCGATCCGTCTCCGAAGAACCTGCACACGCGCTTCCATGTCCCAGGTAGTTAGATCGTGACTCCACGCTGCGACGATAATGATTTCATGGAATAGCGGAGGGATATAATATCGGTATTAACAGCAAAGGGGATGACGGTCTGTGTTGTCCGCAGTGTTGATGTCACCGGATCGGAGAGTTAACCGTTGGTTCGTTAAAAGCGATTGACTCTCCAGATAGTTAGATCCATGATCCCATCTTATCAAAGCCCCAGAAAGCCATACCTAGTTGGCAAGACGATCGATCATACTGATTGATCCTCTCGCAAAAACTGCTAATGTCGACTTCCTATAAGTTCCCACTTTGGTGATATTAGATAACGGGGAACGGCTCGGCCCACGCGGTCATGGATAGATGATAGCTGCGTTCCAACCGCTCTTGACCGACTTGCGGATGCCCGATGACAAAGGTTGCAGTTGCTATATAGGACTGGAACGCGGAGAATATCATCTTATTATACGTACATAGCATTATAGTGAGCGTAGTAGTGAGAGGGCCGTCGATGATGCTGACGATGACGACGATGAAGATGTAATCTTTGGTCGTGTAAAATTCCCACGTATCATATGTATCGCCCATAACTATTTACCCCTTGAGTTAACTGTAACTATCTAACCTCTACCCGCAAGTCGTTTGTGTAAATGCGCACATGTAAATCCCGAAACGAGGGTTTGGCTGCATTGTTTGCGACAAGTGGCGCAAACACGAATGTCGAAGGAGAAGCCACCCGGCTGTCACGTTAGGTATAGGTACCCGTATTGGCCTTCCCAGTCAAGATCATGTAGCGAACGTGGACAAGTCACAACACACCGCTCCAGTTTTTACCCTCCTCCAAATCATCAAATCAATCAATCAATCAAGTATAGGTAGGGAGGAAATGTGTGATGTATTTCAACTGGCAAAGCATGTGATAACTCCTCCAGTGAATCGGACCAAGATACGTGACCTAGTCAGTGAGACGGTATCGGATTGTACAGCCGAATTACAGACTGTACTGAGAAAAAAATAGATGAATTTGTCTTATAATAATGTCGATTGTTTGAGTCCATTCTGTCCATTACAATCAGCTACACGATCGTCGGCGATCATATGAAATTGTATAGATAGTGACCCCGTATCCCTAAGTATTGTGTACTTATGGAGCATGTACCGGTTACTCTAGCACCGACATCTGTTTGCAGGGCGCCCTAGATTGAGGATCGGTAGACGCCGCACTGCAGCCAAACGCCCCGGAGGCCCGGTCCCGTACCGGACGGTAACCCGTGAGCCCGCTGCAGTTATCGGGAATTAACAGGTGGAAGATTCACACAATGACGACGAGACAGAAGAGCATCACATAGTAAAGCTTGCATATAAGGTTGTGATGATATGATAGTTGCCAAGTCGAAACAGCAAACAAAGTTCCTCGCCTTCGAGAATTCCTTGTTTTTCGTGGTGCAGAGTCCAGACCGGATAAGCCAAGAGGACGGGAGGATCAAGGGCCGGGAGGATCAAGAAGGGCCGTGATCTTGCAAGTGTACCAGCGGTGTGCACGGTACAGCCCGGCTTGGTTGGGGCTACGGGCAACTGGTATGACATCCTCACGGCGCCCGGAGGGCAACCTTTGCAAACACTGCTTCTTGGTGGAGTATCACGGCGGCATTTGGCGCCATTAGAGTTCTGTATGTCCAGCTGGAATTTTGGAGGCTTGGAGGCTTGGAGGCTTGGAGACTTGGAGGCTTGGCCAGTGTGGATCTTCATTTAAACAAGTTGAGCTTCCACTCGACATACCATGCATACCACGCATACCATGTACGTAGTAGTACTTGACCTTCTGGCATCTCGAAAGCCGATAAATTCATCATGGCAGCACTACTGTAGGTACATATTAATCGGGGGCGAATTGGTTGAACGACTACTACGTACTAGGTGTCGGTAGTCGTCTCAATGGCCGTTTCAACATGTCAACTCCCTGACGTCTCTGTGCAAGTACAGGCTACACTAGAATGACGGCACTCAACCATCCCGCACGACGCCCGAATCAGAATTATGACTGCAGGCCCTGTTTCAGTCATTTTGTGGCATATTGGTTTTTCCAGTTTACACCTTCCTCGACTGGATGGTAAAAAGTAACCAGTATCTAACCAGTGACGCGCGAGGAATGCCAATGCGAAAAGTTCTCCCGACTATCCAGATCGAGGATCTACCAAAAAGGTGGCGAGATGATGTCATCAAAGGTTTGCGACGCTAGCGATAACGTGGGGTCACCAGCGGCCAGCCCCTGGCACTACCGGTATCCACTAAACTGAGTCAGGGGTCAGTGCGCAGCTTCTGTTTTAACGGCGAATTGGAGAGAACGCCTGCCCTTCGACGACTTCCATTAGGTAAACTACCGACAGAATAGGGAGTAGCCATCGCCATTGGATGGCAGCCTGTGTCTCTCTCTCTCTCTCTCGGGCGGCACATACCTTACGGTACACCACAGTGCCATACAATACCTACACTATGAGGTATTAAACAAGCAGGCAGTCAGGGACCGGAGATGATAATGATACAGTCTGTCTACAGGCGGTATCATGGACCGGTACCGGTAGGTACAGTGTACACATCCCGTACGGAATACCCATACCCAAGGAAGTCGTTAACCGCCTTGCTAGCCACCCGCTCTTTGTGCCGGCCGGCGCTCCCTAAACCGCTTGGCGCTTTAGACTTATCGGACAAATCCACTTCGCTAGAAATGCCGATGGTGTGTGCGATAACACCTTGGAAGTTTGAACCGTCTGCCACTTGGGTATTTTTACATACCATACCCATTCCTCCTCGCAGACTCGCAGAGGAGAAAAGCCAAACGCCCTTATCATCAGAACACACTTAAACTCAAGCGTCTGGCCGAGGCTGGTCTCTCTGTTGATGAACACTCGCTTCTGTTTCAGTTCGATTCAGCTCGGCATCCGGATCCTCCATTCTTAACATTAACATATGATACCAAGTCGATCTTTCACCTCATAGCGACCGTACATCAATCAATGTTGTCACCTGGATCAAAATGGACGATAACTTCAGCTATCAGGAAATCAACGAAAAAAGCCCACCCCCGCTAACTCACCAAGGGTTCCCCATCACGGACAACGGGCATCCGGAATACCATCGTGAGGACCGGGCCGGGAATAATTTGGAGGGTGCTGACGGACCGGAATTTCATGCTTCGGACACAACTCATTATCTATCTTCAACCGATTCAGGCGGCCAGGCCACCCGTTTGGCCGACGATCTGACTTTCCTCCAGGCCGAGCGTGCTGTCACCCAGGATAGAAGTGATCTCCGCCATATTCGGTCAAATACGAATGAGACTGAAACAGAGGACGTCTTCAACCCAGCCCCGCAGACTCCCACCATTGTTAGTCGATCGCTGGAATCGCCAACCCGGATCAGGAAGATTTACGACCTCGTTAAACACCTACCGCGCATCATCAGGTACTTCCTTTACGGTCTTCCCGTTTCCACCATCTTATTGATCCCTATTCTCCTGGGAAAATTCTTGGATAAGGACTCCCAAGTCGTCATCGGTGGACCTGGAGGCGTTCAGCTCTTGTGGTTTGGGATATGGCTCGAGGTTGTCTGGTTGTCCCTCTGGGCGGCCAGGATTGCCACTTCTATCATGCCATACATTCTGGGACTCTGTGCTAGGATCACGGGTTCAGGCAACTTTTCCAAATGGAGAGATATCGGACGTCAGCTGGAGCTCCCCCTCGGTCTTTTTCTGTGGATGCTCTCTGTCCTGGTCTCGTTCCTCCCGATTATGAACAACCACAAGGTCCCGGCACGAGTTCCCGACGAAGCGGAGACTGAATTTCCTCATATCAGATGGATCGATGTGGTGAACAAGGTCATAATTGCTTTATTTGTGCTGGCCATCTTGAATTTCGTGGAAAAAATACTCATCCAATGGATTGCTACTTCGTTCCACATGCGGACCTATTCTAATCGGATAGAGGTGAACAAGCAAAGCACTGCGTAGGTAAAATTCCACCTCCTATCGCTGTCCAAAGGAAACTTACAGGTGAACAGGTATCTCGTTTATCTGTATGAGCATTCGAAGGACAGACTGGTGTCGGCCGAGGCGGTGGGAGGCCCGACGGGCTCGGGTATGAGGTCGCCTTTAGGCATGATTGCTAATAATGCGCGAGAGGTTGCCACGAAAATTGGTGATATCACCAACCGAGTAGCTGGCGACTTTACCGGCCGTCAAGTCAGACCTCGCAATCATCCGCGTAAGGTGGTGTCCGAATTACTTCGCACTTCGAATTCGGCCCAGGTTTTGGCCCGTCGATTATTTCGCACCTATGCCCAGGATGGTAGCAACGTACTTACACCTGCGGATTTGAACCATGCGTTTCCCACCCCTGAGGACGCAGAGGCTGCGTTCTTGGTCTTCGACCGCGATCTCAACGGCGATGTCTCTCTCGAAGAACTCGAGGCCTTTGTTGATGAAGTCCACCGCGAGAAAAAGGCGATCGCAGCGTCGGTCAAAGATTTAGATTCGGTGATCACGAAGCTAGATCGAGTCTTTTTCGTCATTATCTTCGTGATTTCAGTCATTGTCTTCATCTCGACGATTTCGGCCTCGACCGCTTCCGCCCTCGCTTCCGCCGGTACCGCGGTTCTCGGTCTCGCCTGGGTCTTGCAAGCCACGGCCCAGGAATTCCTCCAGTCGATTATCTTTGTATTCGTCAAGCATCCGTTCGATGTCGGTGACCGCGTGACCGTCTACGGTAATACCGGCTCAACTTTGCAAGGTGATGACTACTACGTGACCGAAATCTCACTATTATACACCGAATTCAAGAAGATGCAAGGTCACATCGTGCAAGCGCCCAACTCTCTATTGAATACTCTATTTATCCTGAACCATCGTCGAAGCGGCGCCTTATCAGACGTGTTTACTCTGAACATCAGATACGGCACGCCGCCATCGATGATTAGCGAACTCGAGGCGCGCATGACGGAGTATGTCCTAGCGAACAAGCGCGATTACGGCGGCAAGATCATAACGGAGCTGGTCAGTTTCGAAGAAGCGCGCAGCATGACGGTCAACTTTATCTGTTTCCACAAGTCTAGCTTCCAGAACGAACTCCTGCGTCTAACCCGCCATAACAAGTTTGCCATCGAGCTGCTGAACCAAATGGTCGCTCTCGGCATCGAACAACCACGCACCTTGCTCCAGGTCTCAGGAAAAGACTTCCCAATCTATCAAACCCAGATATCGCCGTCATCTCCGCATCTGGACCGTGCTCAACAACCACAATCCGTGGACCCGTCCTTGCTTTCCGCCACGAGGCGACGGGCTAACTCACGCGCTAGCGAGGTCAATGATGTATATCAGGATGTGTTCGGCAGCCGCAAGGTACAGCACATACCAGCTACGACACTGCCACCGCGGATCCGGGAGGAGCAGGAGGCCTTCGCCTCGGGAAATGACGGGGCGACGGAGGGGAGCAATTCCGAGCGACCCCGAAGCGGGAGTAGTGCGGGGAGAACGGCGGGGGGTAAAAACCTGTTCGCCCGCTCTATGGGTACGCTTAGGCGGTCTGCTAATCGCCCGCCGTCTGATCGCGCTATTGAGCGGGGTCGGGATATGGTGTAGAATCTTCCACTCGGCGGCATGGAACGGGTGATAAGTATAAATTAATGAATTTTAATGACGGCGGGGGGGAAAAAAATGAAACAAGGAATGGAAAGGGAACGGAACAGGGAGGGAAATAACCGAGTATGAATTTTTCCGCCGCAGGAGTGGAAATATGAATGAGAGTGTAATTCTTAAGAAGACGACGACGATGACGACGACGACTTATCCTGTTTATCGGATCATGGAAACAGGGGGGGGGGCTTTACCTTTCCTAGGTAGGGTTGCTTTTATCGATTTTGGAAGAGGAGAGGAAAGGAAAGGAGAGGAGAGAGAAGCATTATACCCGGGCTTACTTACAGTCTGTTATGTATAGCCTTAAAAAAGTTATTGGCGGGTTAATATCGAGGCAGGAGGATAAGGACTGGAGACTGTCGTGGATTCAGATCAGATCGGATCAGATCAGATCATCATTAGCTGAAGTTGCTTTTGGCAAATATCTAAACTTGTAATCACACTTTTACTCGACGATGATACTCGCTTTGACGAAGTGAGGGTGTGTGTGCCTGTCCTGTTGATTTTATCTACCTGGGTAGGTAGATAGATATACTAGGAGATGAATACTTACTACCTAACCTAGCTTGGCACCTACTATGTACGATTGGGGGAGTGTGAAAGCGCCCTTTTCCTTTCAAATCTATTCGTTAACGGTCTGCATCACAATGAAAATGAAAATGTAAAGGTATCACGGCAAGAGAAGCCGGAAACCAGAAGCGGAAATGCGTAAAGAATTGAAGGCAAAGCAACAAAATCCTTGCTTTTTTATTTTTTATTTTTTTTTTATTTTTTTTATTTTTTTTTTGTAATGTGGCTTCAGAAGCCAGCCAGCCAGAAAAGCATTGTATTTCATCACGACGAAAGCTATAATATCTCGACGGAGGAGAAAAAAACCAGGAAAACCAAAAAAAAAAAGCGCAACATACTATTCGTCCCTTTTCCTTCCCCCAGTCCTCTTTCCCTCCCTCCCTCATCTCTGGACGACGAATACGGCATGCTTGCTTGCTTACTTGGTTCCGTTGACGGTCTGAACTGACCACATCTCATTTATCCTTCCTCCTTCCTCCTTCCTCCACCTCTGACTGATAATAGCTACTTGCATGTGTTGTTGTTCAAGGAAAGGGGGGGTATCATTCATTCATTATGCTACTGCCTATACCAAGCACTGACAAGCAGCAAACACCTAAATTCTCTCTCTTTTATTTTACTTCAGAACCAGCAAGAAAAATGGATACGAGTGGAAAAAAGTTGAAACTCTTATTAACGCCTCGCTTTGTTTTGCTTACACCCGATCAAACAAGAGGCAGGTGGGTAATTTCCTATTTACCCATATCTTGGAGAGGTTATTATCCATCAACCATAACCATATTTGTATGCCAGGAAGAGGGGGTAGCGCCGTAGGTATGGATGGTAGTAGTGCGGTGCGGGGGTCGCCATGCTGAAATCAAAAGCAGCCCATCCAACTCCAATGCAATTAAAAACGCCGACCGATGCGGATGGGTACGTGATGGAAAGGATCGATGGTAATAGTCGATAACTTCACATTCTCGGGATAGGATTGGGTGTCCCTAATGGTTTGGTATTTATCATGAACAGTGACTGGGTCTCAGTCCAAAGTATTATTTATTGAGTTGTAGACTTCGCTACGGCGTCGACTTTATTAAGAAGGTTCGCGATGCTGGCTAGAAAATCTTGATCCTCGCTCGGAGTCACGGACACATCGCGGTTGCTGCTCTTGGTTCTCTTCCGATTTGTAGGCGTCTCATTCCGATATGCTGTCAGATCATCGTCCTCAGGCTGGCCACGTTTACGTTTCTGCGTAGCCGCTTCATAAATGGATAATGATCGGCTTCGTCGGCTGCTACCTGGTAATCCGATTGGGATAGGAGACGCGGATGGTGCTGTAAAATCAGCGCCAGCAGGTGGTGACTGACTCGGCGTGAAGGACCTTACGGGTGGGAGACCATAGTCACCCAATCCCGGAAACCTCTTGCCTTCTTGTAGCATGGGCAGTGCAAGTGACTCATGAAGATATTCACCATTAGGCATCAGCACTAGCCCATTTGCCTTCATTTTCCAGTAAGGATCCGAAACACTAGACCGAGGTTTAGCAATTCGACTGTGATTGAACCCGAGGCTTGACCGATAACCAGAGCTCATAGTTGAGTGCCGCAAACTGCTGGTTGACATGGACAAAGAGTCCCGACCAGCACCACGAGAAAGTGCCCGGAGCAATGCGGTTTTCTTGCCTTCCTTTTGTTCTTTTGCTTCCGGTAATCGTTTTAGGGGTGGAAGGCCGCGCATCCTTCGGCGCTGATTCTCGGCACGTAGCCTGAACTTTTCCGCCTGAGACTCGTCCTCTTCGGGCAACGTGTCGGCTTCAGAATCGACATTATCATACTGGACCACATCATGCGCGGCTGTTTTATCGTCTCGTACTCCACTGAAAACACCCGTAGCTAGCAAGGCCTCTTCAAGGCTATCGCGGGATCGTGTCGACTCTCGCATCATGGTTTCTCGGGCATGCTCGAGGCTCCGCCTCACGACAAGATCCTTTGCCTCTTGAATGGCTTTTTCTTTCTCTGCCTTTTCAGCGATTTTGCGTGCCGCCACACTGTCAGCGGCCTTCCATTTCCGGGCTTTCTCTTTCTCTAGTTTAATACGCTTGATAATCCTCCGTTTGCGAATGATATCAAGCCATCGGTAGAAGAAAGTAACTTTAAGACTGTAATGACGATACTTGAGCGCTTCCGCCCAGGATTGTGCATCTTCTTCCTTTCGAATTCGGTCTTTTTCCGAAGCCTGAAACTCTTCCCACGTAGACTTTAGAAAGTGCTCAACTGCGAATTCCTCCAACTCTTTTTCCATCAGTCCGTTATCACCAAGGACAAACCACCGAGTAAAATCGCCCATTGGATCCCTTTTAGGGATTGCGGGCGCTGGAGCAGCGATGCTCGGGATTCTTTGGACACCGTCTGGCTTCTCTTGCTGTGCATTGGGGAGTTTTGACATTGAGTTGGTAACTGATAATGAACTTTTAGGGGTATCCGAGGCTGGATTGGCGGGTGGAAAGCTGAGTATGGGTTGAGATGGAGATGTAAATAAGCCCTGGCCTGTTCCAGTCTTAGCTTAGAGCCGCAAGGTTATGTGGTGATAAATGACGCTGTTAGTCCGAACTAGGAAAGATATATAACTACACTTACCGTGAACAGGTGCGCTCCCGTCACTCGTGGCAACTTTGGGCGGGCTTTGTTGGAACAAAGAGAGAGTCCCCGATGCACCAGGACTTAGCGATGGAGTAGGCGTACTAGAAGGTGCCAAAAAGCTCGAAGGTATTGTCGTTGTTGTCTTGGCTGCTGCAATAACGGGCGGTTTCTCTCCAGCATTGGTGCTGGGGAACAAGGACGGCTTTGAGAGAGCCCCGAAGATGGAAGTCGAAGCTGATTGACTTGCTGTTGGCTTGGGTGATTCATCGTTACCCTTTTGCAAAAAACCAAATATGTTTGGAGAAGGTGTGTTGCTTGATGGAGTTGACTTGCTGTCTTGGGAACTAATAATGCTCGCATTTTGCGAATCTGGCGTGAGTATGCTGGAACTTGGCTGGTTCCATTCACTAGCATCAGTGGTAGAGCTATGTGTTCCGAATGGTGAATTATACGACTGAGCGAAAGGGTTCGTTGTCGGCTGGAAGTCTCCATCCGGTTTTGGCGCAGGGGTGGTAAAATGTGCATGAGTTTGAGATTTCGGAATGTGAGTAGACGGGCTGAAGATGGATGGGAAAGGGGTTTTCGTGGCCGCCTGTGGACTCAAGGACACCGTGGAGTGGGAACTGTCCGTGTCGTCATCATTTGGAAGACTATCGAAGACATTGCTAGAATTGTCCTCATCCTCAGGAACAAACATGCCGCTTTCGCTAGTAGCAGCAGGGTTGCCAGCATCCTCTTCATATACTGTATGGTGGATAATATCCGGAAGAGAGCGACCAGAGCGTTTACGTTCTACAATATCTTTGGAAAACGTGTGGCGGACGCGAGGATCTTTGATGGATTCCCGAGAATTAAGAATCGCATACCGATTCGCACCATCATTCGTAAAAACGAATCCGTGTTTCTGCGCAAAATCGACAGCGCTATCTTCCGCATCAAATCGTAGTCGATCCTTTAAGAAGGCTGGTGTGATGTCCTTCGGACCATCTCTTGGTCTAGTATATGCTTTCCTGATCATCTGAAGCATCGACTTTCGAATATCATTGAAATGAATCTCCGCAAAGCAGGCCATGGTGTAAGAAATCTGCGGTGAGGAAACGATAGAGAAGAAGATACCGGCCGCATCCAAAGCAAGTTCAGTAGGTGCGTATGGATGTAGAGGTCCTTGCATAGTCCAGGTGTTCTGCATAGACTCGACCAAACACATGGCTGTGCGAATTCCGTCTGTATTCCAAAGGCGGGAACCCCATCCCTCTACGGTTTCTTTGATGGAGGGATTTCGAGCATTAAACATGATATAATAGCCTCGGAATTCAGCTTCGTTTGGACATTCAATGCCTTGCTCCACGCAGTCGTCATATAGTTCCTTTAGGGAAATGAGAGTTTTCCCCAGCTGTTCAATCTCTTGTTGTTCGGAGAAGTCATCCGCCGCAAAACCACTCTGCGATAGGAGATGTAGGGATGTGACGTGAAAACGAGCAATAGTCTCGAGACAATAGAGTAGGTCCGCCCGCTCGTCCGGTGTTAAATTGTATTTCTGGACAGATAAGTCAATGCGGATAGCTCGCGTTCTATCCCATAGGAATGAGTGTTTAGAGGGCAGCAGGCTGTCATCAGGAATTAGGTCGTCGATGAGATAATCCAGCGTCCTCCGAAGAGCAGCGAAGGAACGAACGTCCATCGGAAGTGGTGCATCCTGACCTGCGGCAGACCGTGCTAGGCGTTTGACCATCAATGAGGGAATCGCAACGAGGTCACCCGATTCATCGGGAGCCTTTTCTGGATTCCGAAGATCATATTCGATGATTCTGGTTACCTTCTCCCATTCGGGGCACATATCTTCAGATATCCCCCTGAAATCCAGCGCCTGCTCGAGTGTGCGTCTCTCGTTAGGGTCATCAACAAGGCCTGCTTTTATTAATGACTTCCGCGCCTTGTCTCTATACAGTTTGTAGGATTCGCGGAAGCTCTCCATGACCTGACGCTGGGAGTGGCTTCCAGGGTTTGCAGGCCATGATGGAGGACTGATTCGATCTTTGGAAAGCTGTTGTTGAATTTTGGCGGCTAACTCACAGGAGCGTCCATCGTGTTCCTCTGGAGATCCGTTTGGGATGGAGTTGGAGACTGTGCCTTGACTATGCTGGCCAAACCCAGTTGCTGATCTGCTTTTCGGGTTTATGTTTGCGGAGTTGGGTAAAAGTTTCCTCAGTCGCATCTGAGCACGCAAGTCTGCTTCCCGCTTCACTAAAGCCTCGGCCTCGGAATCGGTTGTGGCGGTACCGGACCTATTGGGCCATGCCGGCTGAACAAAATCCGCAACATGCTTCTTGCCATTGACACCTGCAAAGACAGACGCCCTGGCCGCTGGTAGCTTTTCCCGTTCGGATGATGACGCTTGCTTCGCGGTGTCGAATGGATTGTATGCTGCTGGTCGTCCACCTTTTGCTTGTTTCGACGGTGGCGATGCCGATCGCTTAGGAGATAAGCGCTCTGCTGAAGCGAAGGGATTGAACACAATTGTGGGCGGCGCGAATGGGTTGTGTATAGGCGCTTGCGTGTTGGGTATGTTACTAGGACCGAAGGGATTTGGGGCTTGCTTGAGAAACGGATTGGCAAGTTGAGATTGTGGTTGAGGTTGCGTTGCCGATTGGAAGGCTACGGGACAGAAGATATGTCAGTTCCAGGCTTCTTGGTTGCGAAAGACTCCCACGTAGAGGCCGCGGCCAATAGCCTCATGAATGGAGTGTGAAAGCACGACCTCCGAGGCAAGGCATATGCGAGTTCTGAGTTCTATCGCCGCGGAATGCCTCTGTCCGACGAGACACGCTCAGCGGATGCGAAAGGAGGATGTGATCTTCGTATCAGTCTATCGGAATCGAAGTGGCCTGCGGGCCTAGCGCTCTAGGCAATGTGTTCAACGAGTATGTAGTTGACATTATCCACCACGGGTTCGAATGAGTGCAAGCTATGGTTGACGCAAGGAAATCGGTCGACTTACGGTTGGGAGGAGCAGTTGTTGCGCTGGCGCGCCCGCCCCCTTCATGCTCCGAGTTAAGCATGGCGCGTTGTATGAGGATTAATCATAGAGACACACGCATCGGCTTGGACGCGGTTGAGGTTCAGATGTGGTGTTTGTGCGGACGAATCAGAGTCGGTCGATGGATGCGTTGCCAACGAGGTCGCTGAAGGAGGATAAGCCACGCAACGGCAAGGCGAGGAGCGTGGTATTACCATCCGCCAGGGTCCATAAAAGATGGACGGCGGAACAAAAGGGGACGACGAGATCCGGGTTGTGGGTGTTGAATGAGTTCTTTGATGGGCACCACAAGCAAGGTGGCACAGATGATGGTTACGGTAAAAAATGATAGATACGACTACCTGCCTGTGGTACCTCTCAACTACAAGAGGCTTGAGGCTTGCAACCGCTATAGTCTGTACCTCCCAGGCCCCATTTTTGGACCATGAAAACTAGAACTGGCGCGCTAGCCTAGAGAGAACATGAACTAACCGTCAGTCTGCCATGCTGGCCAATAGCATGCACAGAATCCATGACCGTGTCTTGTCACTTGATTGATTTTGAACTGAAGTCGGAGCAAACTTGGCTTTTATTTGCAGTGGCTTGTCTGCCAATATATCATCATTGTCATACTCTTAGCATCACTTCCGATGAGTCTATAAGTGTGGAATTCAAAAATGTTAAAAATGAAGCTTCTTGCACATGTAAGGTTGGTCATCAAGGATACAGCTTTCAACTGGAGGTAAGTTCCGAAACCGGTTAGCTGGGCTGTTAGTATAGGTATGCGACAACTACTTACTAATGGAACAGGTACCCGTAAGCCAGCCGCAGTGGGTGTATAATCCACTAATCTGTACAGGTCTACAGCACCTAAAGCGCCCGCCAGTACGCAGGTACCCAAGTACAGCCTGTAGGCTACGATAGGTATGCAGCAAAGCGTTATGAAATAATTACGTGTAACATACCGCTAATTACATATCTACTCGCTGTTGAAGCCGTTATTTCGTCACTCTACAACAAAGCTCGCCGCGACTCGTGCCTACCTTAGTTCTAGTCACGCATACCAACTACGGTATTATGACATTATAATCTCATCACGTACCTGGATCCCTCTGTCAAAGTTAGTCATCAGCTATACATTGGATTCGGCGTTTGTTTGCAGTCGGAGGCACGTACCTGCTCCGTGCATCTTGCCGGCTGGCCCGGCTCAGACGGAGCACTGAGATCCCACTAGACTAAAACGGGCGTGGAATATTTCTATAATAGGGTCCGGCGGCATGTGGATTTTATCGTTACGGAGATAATACCTATGCAGCTAACGATATCCTTATTACGTAACGGTGCGCGGGATGTGGTTGTCGGCTGTCAGTACAAAATATTTGATGTACCCATTCCCGTAATCATGTTCTCCTCTTCCTCATGTCCCGGCCGTCAAGTCCCTGCATTTCCGTGTCTGCGGCAGCTCCGCCGTCCCCGTCCCTCAATTGGGTACTTACAACATCGGTATTGGACTCGGTAATTGCCCGACCTACCCATTGTAGTTTAACCGTCAAGGTTCTGCATAAGCAAAGCAAAGCAAGCGGCAACCCGAGCCTGATCCTGTAAACCCGCGCCACCACAAACCACAAACTGGTTTCTACCCATTCTTGCCCATTGAATCGTGATCTGACATTTGGGCACTAAACTTTCATTCGTAAGAACTGTGTTTTTGACAGCCCATATTCATATTCACATTCATTCCTTGACGACACCGCCCTTCCTCTGCCTCTCGATTAGATGAACGACCCACGATCACTGCGGGCCCTTGTTGCACGCATCGCCAACAATCCGCGCAACGTTGAGCGGACGAAACATAGCCATCGTCAGACGAATCACTCGAATTACGCATCTGTCCCGCCGCCTCCGGCTTAGACCTCTTCTCCATCGCCGAAGATTCCGAGTTCTATTCACCGCTCTTTAGATACCAACACTTTGCGCATTGCTGCGAGCATGGCGACCTTCCTCGAAGACCCGCGACTGCGCCAGCGCTGGAACCAGATATCGCAAACGACCGAAACCGTCACTGAAAACGCTGCCGCCGGTATCTGGAGCTTTGGGCATACATATGTCACACCCTGCCTTGCTTCCGTCACTTCTACGCTGGATAGCTGCGTCACCGTTTGCCTAGGCGACCGTGAGGAGCGCGCTCGAAGAGCGAGAGACCGTCAGCGAGCGAGAGAAGCGGCTGAGTTCCGTTTCGATTTTTACGATGATTGGGATGAGGAGTTTGGCGGTCATAATGGGGGTCTTCTTGGCGGCTGGCGCGCCGAAGACTGGGACCGCTTGGTGGCAGGCTCGGGGAAACGGAAGGGCCAAGGAGGTGAAATTAATGAGCAGCCGAGGGCTACCGCCCGTGGTATGAATTACGGTACACGAGGTCAACGAAGACGAGCTAGTATCCACGAAGACCCAACGATCATTCCGAGGACCGCACCGCTCGGATTTCTCGCCCGTCTCCCTTTCAAAATCGGAGGCACTCTACGCTACAAGCCCAGCGCAGCTAATCTGCAGGAACACCCGGGCTCTATGAAACACTTACACGATGAGGGTGAACACGAGCCACTGCTCGGCCATGGGGCGTATACCGATATGCATCCCGACGATGTACCGTCACAAACTAGAAAGCGAAGCGGTACGGCCGGCAGTGGGGATACCAGCGATTCGTTCCGGTCACGAGGTGATCTGTTCCCTAGTGATGGAGAAGGCGAGGAAGACGCTGTGCCCTTGGATGACGAATTTACCATCACACTAGACCCGGCCGACGACCGCTCAAGTGACCGAACAAAAAGTAGCAAGGGGAAGCGCGTAGCAAAAAAGATGTCGCGGAGCGGGTCAAGGGCAACAACAGTTTCGACAAGACCCTCGCTACGGCAGAGCCGGCGTCCGAGTTTTAGTCCACCAAGCCCTTCGTTGCGCCCGGCAGTGTCCTCTGATGATTTACAAGGAGAAGACTACCGACTGTATCTGGAAGAAAACGAAGCACTTGAAAGGAAACGACATGTTGCTGCCAACTTGGCTCTTAGCAGGGGTTTGAGTCGCGAGAATCTGCACATTGAATCTGTGCCGGAGATGAAATCGGAGCTCGTGGAGGCTCACGATATACCGATTCCAGACTCAGCGATACTGGACCATGTGTCGAATCACGAGGAGGTCGAGACTAAGAGTATATTGTCTCCAACCGAGACTCCCCCACCGGTCACCCCAACATCACAATTTTCCACAACACCCGAATTTATACCTGCGCGGCTACCTCATTTCCGCTAACTTCATCCTCTTCATCTGGCTTCAAAATTCCATTATGATATACTGTACAATTACGAGCGTGGCGTTGGAGGGGACATTTGCTTGCACATATCTATCATCACACGTGCAAAAACTAGTAACATGAAAACTGTAGAATGGTTTCGACGTCGATACAAGTAGGGCGCCGGAGAGCGAACGTGGATGATGCATCATAGAGAAATTCCAAAAAAACTCGTGACTCAACCAAACGATACGAATTACACGTCTACTGTTGAGCTATGATAAGCACGACGACGAATTTACGAGGGACTACTTCTTTCTTTCTTAAGGTGTGGGACCAGCCGGTCCTGGGACGGGGGACAATGGATGAGGGTTAGGGTTAGGGTCATAACCCTCATTAGTTAATAGACGAGCAGAAGAAGAAGAAGAAGAGGGCGTGCAAGCCCCTGACGATCCAATCGCTCGGCCGGGAGGAGAGTCCGACTGTTGCTGGCGTTGTTATAACGGTGTGGGACCCGATCTCAAGAGATTTGAACCGAAAAAAAAAGAAACATAAAGACCGCAACGGGTATGTTTTGTTTTTCTTGCCGAAGTTTCACCCTTAGGCTCCTACTTTTTTATTAAATTAATTTCTTCTTTGCGACACTCACTCGCGACTGATACTTGTCTAGCACGACTATCTAATGAAATAGACTTTAAAGACAACTTTTAAGGAAAAGTTTTCGCTGATTGTCTTTTTCGCAGGGTGTTTGTACATAGTTTGGATTTCTCATGGCTTCTTAGCCGGGCGCGGAAATCATAGCTCTCTGATGAGTCTCATGTGAATCTTTGACCAAGCTCCTGGTTTGCTTTGCTCAGAAGTAGGGGCATAACCCTCATACTGCTTTCTTTCCCCGTGGCATGGAGTAGAAGCACGGATATCCAAGTTGGAGGAAGAATCCGAGAAACGATTGCCCCGAGTAGGAGCAGGTACCGGTAAAGGATAGGACTCTTTCGCGGAATATGATAAATGACACTCGTCGTCGTCGTCGTCGTCGCCCGTCTTCAGGGAGATGGGTGTAGAATTTCAATCCTTAATCATGTTATACATTGGCTTTGCGGCAAGTCGTTCGTTTTCTCAATCTCTCTCATATGGTCAATGGGCAGAGAACAAACGGGGTTACGTACCTTTGACTCTTGCTCGGGAAGAAACAATAATACCTAACATGATTCACCTATCTACTTACGATATAACTTTCGTGATAATCAAAAAGCAAAGAAAATCTGACTGGAAACCCGCCAACTCTTAACCCTACCCCTACCCCGAACCCTAAAAGAACTCGCCGATACGGCTTCAATAGAATCTGGAATGACTACAGCTCAGCATTGTCTGAAGCTGACCAGGCTCATTTCCCCTTTGTGCTCTGTATGTATGTATGTATGTGTCTATGTATATATATAGATAGATAGACAGAGGAATCGTGACGCTTGGGGTTTTCGTCGACTACCTTCATAAAGGTTTACAACGTGCCCGAACCCCCTTCTATGCCATTCCAGCCAGGCCTCAATAGGATATTATAGCAACAGCCCTGTCTATTTCACGATATCGATGAACCTGTTCTCTCAGGTAGACATCACTACCTATCACCTAATTTATAGATCCATCATCCCTTGTTGAAGGTGTGCCGGTGACCGATGAATACCTTTCGGTTTCGGTTGTTTTTTGGTTAGGAATGTCCATATGCATACCTACATACGCCTGAATACATATCCCGCAGGCTTCCCAATGACTATCTATCCAAGCGAGTAAAGGCATCACGGAAGGAAGCATAAAGCACTTGGTAGATATTCCCTCAGCAAACGAAAACACTAAAAGCAAGAATTCCGAGACCACCAGACCAGACCAGACCAGACCAATACCATCACGACAGTCCAAGTCCACATGAACAAAGCAAGACAGCCTTACATACATCTCTCTACTCCCTAACCCTAACCCTATCAACGATCTCTTTGCCCCTTTTCTCTCTCCCCTTCGCTTTTCCCCCTCTTCACATATACTATCTAGGTACCATACATACACACATACATACATACATAATACGGACGACCTCCGAAATCCAGACTGAAGAGTTTCCCTAGGGTATCATATTATACATACCCATGTCCCGAGTTAATGAACGACACTTTCCTCATTCCCAGCTTCCCATCCATCTACTCTACACAGCCGTCTTCCCTTCCCCTTACCAACCTCAACTCACTCACTTAGAATTCAAGCGTTCAATACTCCCAACTGGTTTTTTTTTCTTTTTTTTTATACCACCAACTCCGGTTTCCAATTTCCCCGCCTCACTTTAATCATCGGTGAACAGGAATGTATCCCCGTCCACCACCATCATCACCATCACCACACATATATATATTCTTTTTTTTTTCTCGGAAAAAAAAAGGGAATTCGGAATCAAGACGTTCCGAGTTCCACGACAGGGTTTCATCATGCACAGACAACTCAAAAGTTTGTTCGGTCGTAAGAAAGAATAATAATAAAAAAAATAAAAAAAAAAATAAAAAAAAAACTACCGGACCGGGAGCCGCCCGGGATTGGCAAAAGGACATGTCCGTATGCAAAGCACGGACATGCAGGTGAGCGATGAGGGATATATAGATGGAGATAGAGATAGATACATGGAGATGTATAGATAACTAGAGAGATAGAGAGACAGAGATAGAAAGAGAGATAACTAGAGAGAGAGAGAATTGGTCGTGGTGCATATACACCGACCCGGATTCCTTCACAGACCGGCAGATTCTGCAGATCGTGCAAAGAGTCAAAGTGGGCACTTTAACCCTTTCCGGGCGGGTTGCATGAATCGGCAAAGTTTCCCTTCCCCCTCCCCCCCGGTTCGATGATGAAGGAAGGGCCCTCTAACTCGGAATGCCACCATATTCATATTCGTAATTCTGCTCGTTCCATGATGGCTGTTTGTTAACACCAAGCAACCCCTTGCTCACTCCTTTCTTTTCCTGCAACTCGAGAGGGACGGGGACGGAGGGGAAGTCCAAAACTACAAAACATTCACACAACTAACAGTTGAGCCTCCTCTACACTCCCTTGGAAAGACTAGATATTCGGCCAACTACACGCCCAATAAGTTCAAAACCACGATCCCCCCCGAGTGTTGATATATTATTATTAACATATTAGATGGTGGATATATCAAAGAAAGAAAGACAACGGATCGATAATGTCCTTTTCGAGGCCCGTGGGTGTGAGTGTGGGCGTGGGTGTGGGCGTAAGTGTGATGGATGCAAGGGACAGAGACAATGGAACAAATGTACCGAGAGTGACTCGTATGTATCTTGACTCCAGCTCCTCCATCGGCATCAACAGTATCAGCAAAGTTCCATCCTTCATCTTCGTCCAAATGGTCTAGAACGTAGACCAGAGGACAAAAACATGTACGGAAATCCTCATCACCTTTCTCAATGCAGCTTCATAACCCAGTGTGGACGGAATTGTCTGTATGTGCAGTAAAAGATGAGCGCGGGAAAGCCGGCATAAGCATCCATTGTCCAAAGGGTTCGAGGAGAAAGATACAAATACAGAGAGCTGCAGGACAGTATTATCAAATGACCAAAAGACAAGACCAAGTGCGTGTCTTCCCCCTCTCCTGCTCCTCCTCCTCCCCCCCTTTCGTCCTTCGTCCTTCGTCACTCGTGATTTGGAAAAGAGACGTAGCGAAATGCGAGATGCTGTGTGACTTTCTGGGCGCCATGACATTCATTGTACTTCCAAACACGTGCCGATGAACACACATGGTTGGTCGAGAAGCGTCAAGGCAGGGGAGGAGGGACATGAATAATAGGCTGGGAAAGGGGGTGGCGGCGGCGGCGGCGAAAAGATGCAAAGACGGCTGGGACTTTTTCATGCACCCTCCTTCTTCTGGCCTGTTGCACGACGACGAGGATGGCCGGACTTGGGGCAAGATAGAGAGAGAGACAGAGAGAGAGAAAGAAAGAGAGAGGGCGGCCAGACTTGGGCTTATCAATCGTCCTTCACGAGTCGTCGCGTGTCACCGGATCGACGTCGAGTGAGAGTTTGACAAGAAATTTACATTTACACATTTTTGTATTACCTGTTTGTTTGTTTATCTATTTATTTTTTTATTTGTTTGTTTATTTGTTTACTTGGTTTACTTGGTTTGGTTTGATTTGGTGTGTTCGCCTTCATACGCAAACAAACCCCGTCCCAACTCCGAGTCACTGACGAGCATCGGAGAACTGAGAATAGAGACAGAGTTCTTGACAACCCTGTACGTTCGCAAAGCATGTCATATTTTTTTTTTAAGTATACTCCCCTCCACCTCCCCTAGCTATGAACAATCAACGCTGGCACACTACTGAGTACTGAACGTGACGTTGCGTGGATTTCAGCAGAGCTGAACTCATCCACCCATCCATCCGTCCATCCGCCCATCCGTCCATCTAGATCTTCCCCTAAACCGGTCTCTCTTTTCTTACCTCGCCTGCCTAGGTAGGTAGGTCCAAGAACTACTGAAGAGCTGAAAGAAATGCGTCGTCAGATATTTTTCGTAAAAGAAAAAAACCAAGAATGCTTACTACGTTGTACTGGCCTTCAATTACCTCTCTCTCTCTCTCTCTCTCTGTCTCTCTATTCTTTTTTTGGTTTGTTTCTCTCAACTATCAGTTCATGTGACATTCGGCCACGGATTCGGTCCAAAGTCGGAGAATAGGGTGTGTATATCATATCATACTCCAGGACTCACGAACGCAGCTATAATTCGAATACAGCCTTCCTTGCTAGACAAGGGCCTTTACTCGTTGTTTTTTTTTTTTTTTTTTTTTCTGTTGTTTTATATTTTCCATATCGTAACAACAACAGCTAAATGCTGACGTCTAGACCGACCATCCGACTCCCGTGCCCCCTTTTTCTTTCTTTCCCCCCTTCCTCCCTTCCCTTCTCGTAGGTACTATTAAGTAGTTATTCTAGTATGCAAATTTTTAGTAAACATATAAAAAAAATAAAAATAAAAAAAAATAAAAATAAAAAAAAAATAAAAATAAAAAAAAATAAAAATAAAAATAAAAATAAATAAAAATAAAAATAAAAATAAAAATAAATAAAAATAAAAAAAATAAAAAATAAAAAAATAAAAAATAAAAAAATAAAAAATAAAAAAATAAAAAAAAAATAAAAATAAAAAATAAAATAAAAATAAAAAAAAATAAAAAAAATATAGGTCAGCCGACCGATGAACGAACCGCGTTCACCACGCTCTGCCCGCACGCGATAACTTAACTTAGTTAGGCACCAGATTTAGGAATGACTGCAGCACCTACATAACTATCTGCCCCCCCCCTTACCCTTACCCTAACCCTACCCTACGTAGAAATTAGGCCTCTAATCTAGGTATAGGTGTAAGCCTAGCTTGATTGATAGGTACAAGGTGTACAAATCAGGTTTGGGTTGTAATATGGGTAAGAAGATCAAGGGGGGGGCTTTGTTCCCCAGTCCGTCCGTCCGTCCTTTGGCTGCAAATTCCATTTTTTGGGGGAATCTCGAATTTGGGGATGGACGGAACTTCTTTCTCTTTTTTTTTTCCTTTTTTGGGGTCAGAGGGGGTTAGGTATCAATATGTCGGACGCACCTAAAGAAAAGGGGGGGGGGGGGGGGGCAGCATCACTAACTACCGTTTGAACGAACGGCTGCGGTCTCGGAAGGGATATTGATCCTGGATAAGGCAAGGCAAAGCAAAGCAAAGCAAATGAACATAACAAGATTAGGGGAAATTTACCCCTAGTTACCGGACGTATTTCCGCTTTCATAAAAACAGCATGAGAAAAAAAGCCGGCAGTGTTAGTTCTCCGAGAGCACGGGACACCCGCTTCGGTCGGCCAAACGCTCAACTCAACTACACCACCACTACCACTACCACTACACTAAGTGACAACTCGCTATAATACCTGCCCTGCCCTGCCCTGTCTATGCTATATAGCATTGCATCCAACTGCTGGAAAGTAACATCATGTCAGGGATACATCGAGGGTACATGATTGTAGGGCTGAGAGTAAATAGTCAAAAGATTAAGCCATGTAATTATAATCCATTCTGCAGGAGGCCATTTTCGGCCGGTTACCGATCCCCATTTCCATTCTCTCCCCCCCTTATCTAGATAGGAAAGTCTGCGACCGGGACCATGTATGTATGTAGATACCATATCCCAAATAGTCATCGTGTGCAATAGATAGTGTACCTAGGATTGTGGACGGACGCCGACCGTACACTAGATAGACTGAGTAAGTAAGTAGATATGTAAGTTATCTACATACTCTCCCGAAGTTCTGCGAAGATGGGATGATGTCTTTTCCTTTTCCCTGTATAACCAGGGGGGGGGACATTCTAATTATCCATCTAATCAGGAAACTCGCAGTGATGATCGAAATGGGGAAATGGCGTGAACCTTTATGACCTGTCTCTTTCTTGTCAGTTGTCAGCAATCACTGGAGGCAGGCTGCCAATCTCAGTCATAGTAGTTGGGGCATTCCATTCGTACCATCAATGCCCGAATGATCTAAGGTTATACGTAAACAGGCAAAACAGCACAAGCACAAGCAAATCCCGTCCGCCGTCGGCGGGTCGGCGTCGAATGTTGAACCGGGCAAAAGATGCGAGTTGCAGGAAACAAACGGCACGGTTCACTTTCGGCAATTGGTAGGTTAGTCTAGTCTTGCAAGTTCACCAAACAGGCAGATATAAAACTGGGGGAGGGGGGGTGTCCGAACATCGTTTCCCGCTCACCAATTGGTCGCGTGTTGTCCTGGGATGATAAGTAATGTACGTGTAATAGGTAACTGATACTGATAGCGCCGCCCGCCGCCTCCGCCATGCTACAAGTCGCGGAGAGGGACCGCCGTCAGCGGTGAAGATCGGCGCTAAGTCACCGAGCGAGCGAACCCTCTCCCGAAGCGCGCGGCGTTGCCGGAAATAGAACGGCGGAGTCTTCGCTGCACTTTGCAACTTTTATTTCTTCTTCTTCAGTTTATTGGCTTTTCGTTTTCGGGGGAAATGCTGCAGTCCGTGTACGTCAGTCAGTCAGTCAGTCATGTCAGTCATGTCATGTCATGTCATGGCAATTTGTAAGAGTCGTGAGTCGTAATACTTTCCAGATCGACATTTGATACCTATGTATGCCCACAGTACCAGAAATCACACACCCCTCCCCATATTTGTCGATGCTGCAAGCCCCCCCTCTTAAACATAGACGGCGGTTGGATCGTTTGGCACGGCGCACGCCAGGATTCTGATGCTTCGTAGTAACTAACCACTGGCGGAATCGAGAGGGGGCGCCGCCCTAATTGATGCGTTGGAGTCGATTTCATCAATCCGAAATGAATGAAATACCAGCCAGTATGTACGATGTACACATCAGAAGCCTTGGCAAATCCTCCGTCTTACCCCAGCGACAATCTCCCGAGCCCGATCGACGATGATCTAACAGTCTCGACAAAAGTGTCCATTCGCCATTCGGCACCTCACGTCGTGTCGCTGCTGCCTTGATTAAATCACGCCATACTACTACACCGCGGAGAACGTGAGAACGTGAGAACATGTCCAAGCCTGTTGATTCCTGCCCCTGTATGTACACACCTACGCTGTATCAGCGGTATAATATAGGGTATGATATTAGTAGCTGCCCCTTCCAGACGAGGATGGAGAACGCCACGGCCACGGTGGCAACGCAATGCACATGGGGGGGTTGCAGCAGCATCTCTCTTCGCTCCAGCTGCAGTGCAGGCAATCTACCCAACCGCCAGGCATTTCCCACTTGTACAAAGGACTTCACGGCACATGGAGATGCCGCGATGTGTGGGAGCCAGACTTCTCCTCGGCCGCCGTCTTTGTTGGTGTGTTAAGTCGTCATGTAGGTCGACTATTGCGGCTTTATGAGGCTCCGTCCGACTTGTATTGGCGCTCCGGCTTGGAGGCGGACCTTGGCTTTGCTCCCGTCGGTAGGGATTGCATTGATCACCTGATGGTGTTAGGCATGTAGTCTTCGATGGACAGTACTATTCATTGGCCTGTCAGTCTGTCACTCTCCATTGTACGGCATCGACATCACACCGCAATCTGCCCTCTGCCCTCTGCGCATGAAGGTCCCCTCCCACGATATTTTGACAGGCTGCACGTAAATCGCTTGGTGTGAGGCGGACAAGCCAGATGCAAGCCCGGACAAAGCCCGGCGCGCCATTCCCCAGACGGGAACCCAAACGAGAGAACGGAGGATGTATATGCAGGGCCCCGGCACACTTGGGACCACACCCAAAGAAAACTAGGTCGTCCCAATTATCTTCTTCCAAACCTCATGCAGTCTTGACAGCTCGATGGATGGTCACGCGCTCACCCAAAGAGCGAATTCGAGTGCAAGGGTCGATGGGGAATCTGTTGGACTGCGAGGGCAACGAATGGATTGCTACCAAGCAGCCAAAAGTAAACATTCTGCATGTGCACAAAGCAAAATAATGATGTGTCATGAAGAAACATGCCTCCCTCTCATGCACTCTCCTGCGATACTCTCCATATACTCTCACCAGACCTGATATCGTATTTAGCCGCCAGCCTTGGAAAACCTATTTCATTGGAAACCCAGGAAACACGTCTTTTTGGGACGCACCCGATGTCCTGAATGTATGGTTGCGGCAGAGCTAGGTTCTCCGACATGTAGCCCATCTTTGAATAGCGCAAACCTCCTCGATTGATGGCGTCTAGTTATTGACGATTATTATGCCTTGTGGATATGGCCAATTCGGTTTCAGCACGATACAGACACCGTCCTCAGTGAACTTGCGGGAGTCCGGGGTCGGAGCCAATACCCAGACAAGTGGTTAGTCGCATGAATTGCAGCACTCACATATACAACACAAAGACTCCCATCGGAGGTAACCGGCTCAACGGATACCCGATGGAACGGGCTGAGACCCACTGATTAATGAGGCATTTGCCCTTGCTGGCTAGCTTGGTGATCGGCTGGGATGCGTGCCGAAGTGAACGAGATGGTGTGGTATAGGTACCGAGAAGTAGTGCACATAGGCAGACTGGTAGGCAGGCAGGCAGGCGCCTGAGGCAGGTTGGTAGGTAGGTCAAGGTCCTGTGATGATTCCGAACTCAACTTCTGTTTTCGTCGGTCTGGAAGTATTCTAGAAGCCCGCCAGGCAAGTGACCATCCGCAAGGGGCCTCCTTTCTTGCCCCTTGTCAGCTCGGCTTCAC
Source organism: Xylariaceae sp. X187 (assembly GCA_028637585.1). Lineage (NCBI taxonomy): Eukaryota > Fungi > Ascomycota > Sordariomycetes > Xylariales > Xylariaceae > Xylariaceae sp. X187. The sequence continues at coordinate 3,057,922 of JAJIZN010000002.1, read as the reverse complement.
CACCTTCATCATCATAAGCATGTGCTCACCAAACATCTACACTTTTCCCTACACACGATATTTCACGGGAGCCCGACAGGACAGCTCAAACTTGTCCATGGTCGGAACATTGCATAATAGGATGTCTTGGAGACCCGACGATCTCTGCATCCATACTACCTATACCGTATAGGTAGGACATGCCTATGCAGTAGAGTACCGTATTTATTGTCGAGTCTTGGCGGCACTTTTGAGACGGGCCCGAGATAGTGATGCAGGGGGGGAGACGAGCAAATGCCTAGCGTATGTGGAAAGATGATACGGGTAACGGGAACCATCTGCGTGTATGGGCAGATGAAATAGTGTGCGTCTGACATATTAGAGCTCGGGACGTTTGTGGAGGCGACAACACATCGCCGGAAAGCGTTTCTCATGTGATCGGCCGACTTCTGCAAGAAGCACACCATATTATGAGGTGGGGTTACCGGTTTGATGAGTGCATCGCATGGGTAGTAAGCGTAAGGGGCCTTTCAGAAGAGTTTCGCTGCTAGGTATCGTGATGGACGGGGCTGTCTTCGCACCTATGGACGGACCCAACTCAGGAGTTGTCTCCTGCAATGTGTGCTCCTCCTCTCCCTCGCATGCCTCACCAGACACCGGAAGTACGAGTGGCCGGTCAATTCGCCAATGGTACCTCTTGGAAGCAACAGCAAGCGGCAATTGAAGTTCTGAAACGTCGTCTTCCCCACACCTAAACACCTAACCATGGCCTAATCATGGCCGTTATGGAGCGTGGTAACAACAAAGATGGTCAATGGCCCGAAGCATTTGGCCCCCATCATCACGGGCCCCATCGCCTCTATGTGGCAGTCTGGCGCGTTGCGACGTCCTTGCACTACGCCTAATTGAGGCGTAATCGTAATGTCTCGGACTGCGATTACTGCGATTACCACGATCGCTGAAGAGGCCAGCAAGATGTTCTGCATGCAGTAGAGGTTTGCGGCATGCTCGCTGAAAACTAACCTGCTCTGTAGTCAGCTCCGACGACAACTGAGACAAGTCGACTTGATGAGGAAGCCGACCTACCTACCTTAACCTGATCACCCCTCGCTACTCGAGTTATAGTCGTTATGCGCGAATGACTGTACGTGGATAGTTACCTATCCGGGACCATGTACAGTACCAGCTCTCTGTCTACGATACATGCATGATGAATCGGCACCTGTGTTCGACGAAGTCCATCGAAGTCCAAGACAGAAATATCAAGACAAATCGGGGCCATGAGCAAGATCTCGGAACAGTTCCGTTTTAGCGACACTGTATGGTGGTATGCGGTCTGTACTCGCAGACCAGCCATGCAGTACACTGTGCTCAGACCGATTCATCACGCGAGCATGCTTTTGATACTTCTGTCTTCAGCATTCGCTTGTTCAAATGTTAAGGCGTGCGGTCACGACTCACCGGTGTGTTCATCCGTCAGCCTCATGAAACGTACCTACAGGCTTACTACCTGCAGACACCGAATGTAACAACCAAGAAATTGATAGTACTCTCGTCTGAGGGACTTTTTGTTCGTTGGTTCTCCCGAGCCAACACTCCAATTGACTCTGGATGATCCACCTGAGTCTTGAAGTAAGCATTCGGCTGCTTGACGATTCACCTGCAGTATAGTGTATGCTCAAGTTATTCAACTCGGCCGAAGCATAGGTTACTTAAGACAAAATAGATAGCTAAACACCACATTTGTTATGCAGATGTAGTGTCTACATGTGGCAAGAAATTACCTCTGTCATGTACCGGCGTACAAGCGATTCGTGACGATTCGGATAGCCTACAGATACTTTTGCCGCTCGGTAAGTAACGTCAGACAAGCTTCAACGGTCTGAAAGCTCACAAGACATAGAAGGGAGAAAGAATTCAATATCCTTGGCGGTGGAAGCGAGACAATATTCAGGGACTACTTGCACGACCCTCGGCCCGATTCAGCCTGGCAACTTTTGGCGGCCCGAGGTCATGGTTATGCGCTCGTTCAATACCTACGACACTGCGAAACCTAAGCGGCCATTCTAACGATGCGCAATAGCGGATAAGGAGGAGAAGGGGAAGGGGAAGGGGGGTAAAGTCGCATTGTAGTGTAGGAAGGTCCTGGACAGAAGGAAAAAGGGGGTTTATGCACAAATTTCTAATACCAACAAGTTTTTCGGCCAAATTTATTGCGAGGGGGGAAATTAAGGAAAAAAAGAGAGAGAGAGAGAGAGACAGAAGGGACGCCTAACAAGCAAGTTGGAATTGAAACACCGATTGGCCCAATTCGTATGCGACGATAATGACATGGGACAAGGAAGGAAGGGGGGGAAAAAAAAAAAAAAGTGTGAGATCACATGCTTGCTGGTACTACTGGTACACGACAGATCCATCACACAAAACTAAAGCGTTGGGAGAAAAAAAAAAAAAAAAAAAAAAAAGACGTGTCAGGGGACTCAGGGGGGTGTGGTACAATCGTGAGTGCGGTTGCCGCTGCACCCAGTGTACCTAGAAAATACATACACACGAAAAGAATAGGGCATAACGAAAAGGCAAAGTTTCTAACTATTTCGAGAATATGTAACCGGAACGCCGAAACCGCCTCCGGTCCGTCAACGCCTAAACTCGGAACCTAATTTCCAAGCGTCGTCTTCATGGTCTCCCGTTGACGTGGTCCTGGGATTTCCTCGAAAACGAACGAAGGAGAGAGGGGGAGGGGCGGTCTTCTACACTACCTACGCTATCGAAAGCCGTTTAAACTAACAAGAGTCGCAGCGTTTCGTTGGCCTTTGCTACCGTAGTGTAGGTAGTATTGCTAAGTTTTTTTTTTTTTTTTTTTTTGTGTTTTTTTTTAAAGCAGCGCTTACGGTAGGTAGGTACCTAAGTATTAGTGATCGAACGAGCTCCCCTTTCTACCTACCTACCTACCTACTTACCAAGGACCAGATTCTCAGCACTCGCTCTTCCTGCCTTCGTTGGTCGCGTGCATTTGCTGACTGGCTTCGCCCCCCTTGTGCGATCCAACGCACCGGAACCTCGTGGGTTTGGTGATGTCATGTCATCCCCAGATCCGCCGGGATGATATCCGGTTTGTTTTGAGGCTTGACGACCTACACAATGTTAGAAATCATTCAAAGCCCCCAATCTGCTCTGCCCTGTCCCGGCTTCCTGAGATCTGGATATTAGAAGAGAATAGGTAAAACATCACAAGAAAAAAAAAAAGATCCGTAGCGTCGATACCATCGCCGTCAGCCTGGGTCCTGCCCTAGAGCTTTAGATCCCGAGGGCCTTCTTCGTTACATCGACTAAAAAAGAGTCTAATTACCTAGCTAGAGACGTCAATTAAAGATTTCTTCGCCCCCTTTTTTCCCGTTGGTTCTTGTGAAAAGCCTCAAATTACCGGCTTGTCGGCGAAAGTTATCTTTTAGGTAGTAAGTAGGTACCTCCACTACTATCAATCCCCGAGGTTCAAAACCCATCCCATACGTGAGTATGAGAGTCCTTCGGAATAAGGGACCCGCGGAATGTTCTCAAGTGCAAGCTGCAATGATGGATAGGTACCTATCTAGGTGGCTAGGCACTGATTTGCGCAGATGGCTGTCATGTATCTACTTAGGCAGCTACCCACCTAGGCAAAACACCTTGGAAGTTTTGAGAGCCCTCTCCCAGTTCCGAACGGGCCATATCCAGAATGCCAGATCAGTCTACACTTTAACATTTCCAACATCATCATTTACTGACATAGGCCGGTCGATACCTTGAGTAGCTAGCTACCCCTTCAATTTCGAACTCGCGGCCCTCACGAGTCGCGAGTCACGACTGCAATTGTCATGAAGATCACGACCACCAGAGTCTTGGGATGCCTCCGCTTACTGGCTTGGCATTGCAGTATTACAGGAGTACATGGTGTAAATGTAATTCTTTTCCACAAATTGTTTGCGAACAATACCCTCTATAGTTCCTACCTTGTTGTTCTCTCTCACTGATGACAATCCCCATTCATTTGTTTACCCTTTTTTGCCCTCCCCCTTTTCTATCACCGATTTCACAAGCAGTGTGGGTACCTAGGTATCATACGTCCGTAACCGCAGTAAGCCCTGCATAGGCAATGCATGCCAGTTACGGGGGCAAAGCTTAGGAGGAATCTGTGCAGAAGTCAGACATAACATAATTGAGGCAATTTTTGCGGACAACTTTTGTACTACTATGTACGGCACACGGATACGAGTGGAGATGAATTGTGCGTTTTCCCGCTCGGTATAGGCAATAAGAAGATGCCAGCAAGGCAATGCAGCAAAGCCCGGATAATTACTACAACCCCAGCGGGGTTTCATTCGACGGGGCTCCGTTTCTGAGAGGGTTTTCCAAGGCGTTGCATTTTGTACTCCGTGACGGAACGGGCAAATTCCCTTCCAAAGCGATGAAGGTGGGGGCGGAGGTTGACAAGGGGCAAGGACCGAAAGGGTAAACCGGCGCCAGGCACGATACGGCGGATTGCCAAATTTACATCATAGCACAGAGATTAGATAAGGGAATCCAACGGGACCCGCACCTAGATAGATAAGAAGGCCCGTATCTACAATCTAGCGGGTGGTGTCGGGTAGATATGTAGGTAGCGGACCTGCTGCTATCTAACGTTAGATAACTGTAGATAATCATCGGTGCTGTCAGTTACCATTGACCAACAACACCTATCTAGATAGCACTTGTTCTCGAAACGTCCATTCCTTCAATTTTCCTATCTACATCTACTTCCTATCTATATCGCAATGACGACTTGCTATACTCTCACGTCATTGTCATGGTCATCGGCTACTAAGCCTTACCGACTGATACATCACATTCACAGTGTACCTACTCTAATCCGCTAGGTTAAGGCGATGGGGACAGCAGTCAAGTTGGTAGGGGTGAGTGGGGGCAAAGAGGGGGCGGCCAACGCTCGGCCAACGCTCGGCCGCCTATGCCTCAGGAAAGAGAGCACGATGGTCCCTCTGCTGCGCCAGGCCGCGTTTCGATCACAAATTGACAACGCAAAAATACGCAGGCGAAGCTTGCATCGTGCTTAGCGCTCAAAACGGGTTTGATAGTGAAGCTTACCCGGCCAGTCGGACAAGCAGCCACCGAAGCGGGAGACAATCCCTTTCCGTGTATTGGAGAAAGTTCACTTGTCATTCTCGGAATGAGACATCGACCTCCCCCTCTTCTCTCCCCCCCACCAAATAGATATCAGGGCTACCCTATACGCCGTCCACTGCCAATAATAGGTGTTTAGGGGTATGTGCGTATGCGAGACCCATCGGCCACCCTGATCCGGAGTCGCAGTGCATCCCACCCCGGATTCCGTATGACCTTGGCATGGGTAAGCATTGGTAGAATTTCCCAGATGCCCTGGTTGCAACTGCAGATGCAACGCGCCCACGGAGGCTCCCGTCCCACGTCTACGTCGTTCCGGGAGTAGGAACTTATCCAGAGTACGACTCCTCGTTGCAACGCCCCAGAAGCAAGGTATGGTTGTGGTGTATTATGGCACGCAATGTCGTATCGCGCGGAAGTCATCCGACATGAACCATCGTCTAAAAGCCGGCGGCCTACGGTTTTGGAGCGAAGCAACGGTAGGAGGAGGGAAGATAGCAGGATGCGGTCGACCTCGTATGCAACGAGCTGCATCCTGCACGTTATGAGAACACTTATGTACTGTGAAGATGAGCGCTTGTTTGTATTGGGTTTGCTCGGGGCCCTTCTCCGCCTCGACCAAGCCAAAGCTAGGAAGGAAGATAGATAGGCAGAGAGCTATGGCGCATAGCGCATAGCGCATAGCACAGTCAGAATAGGTAGGGTAATGTGGGATTCTGGATGCCATGCATTTCTTCCGAGCCGCCATAAGCGAGGATGTCGTGCGACTACTGTTGGCAAATCGTTTGTGGTACTGATTTGAGTGAGTTGATCGACGGTTAGCATCAGGGGCTTTGACCCTTGACCCCCAAAGTGGAGCACCATTATCTACCTACTTAGTCTTGGAGACCGGAAGTACTGGCGTGGCGGGCGTAGCGGGCGTAGTGTTGTTGAGGAATACCTGTTTCCGTTGTATGTACAGTCTGTATCGAAGGGGCACATGGATAGAATTGGATATTCATTCTGCAAAAGCATTATCTCCAATTGCTCAAAATATGCCGGATCACTAAAGCATGTACATCCGGCGCCTTAACCAACCTGTAAGTCGATAGGGAACACAATACCTAGGTAATTAGTTATCAGTTCTCGTCACTGAAACCAATCCATGCGACCAGTCACGGAATTTTGAGGAGCCAGTCGTGACATGCCTATACCTTGGATGGTGCCGAAGGTTTGTGCCGTGGAAGAGGCCGATTGCAAGAGACCTTCTAGAGGAGGACATTTTTTTTGCCAAGTTTAGACTTTGTAAGGGAATTGAACTCAATTCATTTTGTTCGATCTCTTGTTGAAATGTAAAGATTTCATAGGGCCGTGATGTAAACTGATCGTACTAGGTAATATGGTAGATTACTTCCCATGTAGGTATTCCGCAATGTGAGGGCTTTTTTGTTAGGTCTCTCGCGAAATGAGAGCAGGACTGCGGGTTGTTATCCACGGTAACCAGTTCTACGAAAATTTCGTCAACTGCGCATTGAAAGAAAAGAAAAGCCGAACTTGCCGCGTGCTTTCATCCGTATGGACCTCTGTTGTGTGAACGAGTCCTCGAGACTGGTGGGATTTTGTCAGAGTTGAAAATGCCGTTATTTGTGGCACCAAATGGACTGGCATTCTCAATTTCCCATGCGGGGAGAGATAATATATAGCAACATCGTGTCACTTTGTTTATTGCTAAGTCGCATCGCATTGGAAAGTAAATGAGACCGATGCCGTCGTTACCCAATGGCGATGTATCCACAGGCCCGGTATTCCTCATATCTCCTCTGCTAGATACCGCCTGTAGCTTGATGCTCTGCAACACCACTTCAAGTGTGTCACCATAAGCAGCTTTCAGCAGGAAATAGTTAATAGTCGATTGGGAGAACAATGCTTGTATGGGATGTGCAATATGAGGCCATTCATGTTCAAAATGTGAAGTTGCCAGATTTGACGGTGTCTCGGGACTCGAATCACAAGTGAAAAGGTAAATCACGCGCATCTCGAGATGCTTTTGCTTTCCGTAACAGTGCGGTACCTTTGATGTGAGTAGACTGACATCACAAATAGCTTGCTGGTTACGCGATATCATAAACATCACGAGGATGAGCACGATAAGCCCCCGTCCGCCATCGCAGACAATGGGATCCCGATTGCTTCATGCGGGGAGCGATTGGGTGACTGCGGGCGCAACCCCCAAGGGCCCTTTGACAGTTATCGGGCGAATTCCTGAGAGACTGGGGAAGATGCTCCAAGTCGCCGACGAATAATCAAGGCAATCCGAAGTACCTTGCCTTCTTACATTGGTAGGTAGGAGAGTGCTGACGACTCATTTTTGAGCAGAACCACAAAATGGCGACAACTTCCACTATTAGGGACTTGCAGGCTTGTGCGTGCGGCGCGGGTTCTGATCTCAGCTCCACATTGGCCTGGTTTGAAGCTGACATCGTACACCAGTTCGGGGTCGTCGACCGGGGTCTTGAACGCACCCGTCGTTTTCCTCTGCTAGAAAATGGTGACGTGATACGTAGGAGTCGTCGAGCAGCATGTCGCGGACGTCGGCGAGTGACAGACAGATTATGGCCGAAGGGCCATATCTCCTCTCCAATGGCGGATGCGCCTCGTGTGGTTTCGCTTGACAAAATGAATGTGCAAGAGACAGCGCATAGAAGGTCATGTCATGTCGTACGTGTGGTCGATCTGTGGGCAGTGGCCAGTTTTCCGCCCCGCGGATGGACGACCATGATGAAACCAGAGCCATGCGATGTGTCGACGGCATGGTAACGGTAACGGTTTATTGGTGGTCCCGCTCTTCCTTTCCGACAACCCCCAATGCTAGGCACTGCCACTGTTACAGCCACAAGGGTTATAACCACGCGAAACGTCAGCTTGGTCCATGTCAGGTGACAGGCGCAAGTCTGTTTAGGTTCTGCCGTGTTTGGTCTGTTTGGTCTGTTTGGTCTGTTGAAAATTGAGAGCAAGCATTTCCAAAGCAGTTCCAGAGTGATCAACAGTACGGTTACCGGCACTATACGCCTGTAGCTCCCTTACCAATGCAGATGTTTTGCATTCATTGAGCCAAGAAATGGGCGCATTTCGTACTGGATGATAGGTTGGATAGTTTACCTATGCATAGGTAGTGTAGTGTAGGTATCTTGTAGGTACCTGTATTCGTGAAGGTGCCTGTCGACGTCGGCATGTCCCTACGAGTACTTCGCGTGCAGTGTTGGTACAGTAGGCGTGGTGGAGGTACGCGATAGACTGCCGTAGGTTGCGCACGGAATGGTTGAGACTGTCCCAACTTCACCAAGGAAGGGTTCGAATACCGATGGGAGTTCTCTACCCACGCCCGCTGTGGCTTGACCGTGACCCTCAAGTATCTGCTAAATTCGGCAAGATTTCCCAAATCCTAAAATAAATTGCGCCTGTCGTGCTCCCGATCATATTTTCATCAGCTTCGGCCCTTTCCTCTGTCCTAGGGTACGTTGACTGTACCTACCTCCTATTGAAAGAGCTACCTAAGGTTAGATAGACAGAACCTCTCATAGGCTCATAGGCTCATAGACTAGATAGGTAGGGGTAGGTAGTTGGTGCTCGCACGGCGTAGTTATAGGCGGGAATCCTCTAAAAGGCATCTTCTAGTATCTACACAGAGTTTACCGAAGCGGTTTGTAGGTACCTGGTGTGTAACCTGAACGGGCACCTGTGAGGCAGGCTGTTGTCAGTACGCTACCTATCTAGTGGACCAGGGTTTCGCGACCCTGGTCGATGATGTCGTTACGTATGGATCTCTACCAACTAGGCAAGACCCTGGCTCCCTGTGCTGCCCTATGGAACCCCTCTTCGCTGCAGTCAAGCACATAGCATAGTGCGCACTGTACAGTACTTCCGCCGTCTTCCAGGAGGTGAACGGTCCTCGGGATCCGTCATCGACTCCGGAGCGTTGCCCAATGTACATGCGGAATAGCGTACCCAGTGCACACTCAGCGCTAACTACCTAGGTAGGTAGATACCTCAGGTACCTATACGTTAGGAATATACCTACGTTAGGAATTACAATTTACCTTACAGTGCAGTGGTGTACCTACCTGTAGTGCCTGGTTTAGTGGCACTTGGCGTCGACCACTGCCCACAACAGGCGTAAATTTCAGGGGTGGGAATGCGATATTGCTTCCCGCCGAGAAAGACGATTCTGTGTACGGATCAGTTGCACATGAATACGGTATTACCTTGCCCGCTAGTCTGTAAAGATTCCATAACAATTCCGCAGCCTGCTGTGTAAGAGGCAGTGTGTGGATCAGGCCATTGTTGATGCTGTCATGACAAGTTTGATCTCGATTAAAAAAGCACGTGTTGCGATGCATGCAGGAGAATGACAGACATTCACCATCGGGTCTTGTTGGTATATTGCCTCGAGGCTACACAAAACTCCTCTTCATCTTATTGTTCTCTATCTATCTCTGTAGTCACAGACCGGAGAGAGAATCGGCGCCCGACTGTTGCACCTCAAACACGCCGAACCGCCGCCTATAGGAAAGCCAACTTCTGTGTCTGAGGTATTATGTGCACGGTACAAGACTGTATAGGTATTCGTACCTAATTTCGCACCACGGGATGACGCAATATATCCATTTTTATCTGAAATGCAAGGCTTGGCTCATGTGTGTATTGTAGGTAGTGTAGGCATTTTCACAACCGTGCGTTTAAGATCTGACGTGAAACACTGGAGGCCTCCCTCGTGAATTGATGGATCTCTCGTACTTGTCCATAGTTATTGTTATCTCTTGCCTGGCGCCGCGGGTTAGACTACGGCCGGACAGTCGCAAAACAAAACAACGGTGAAGCCCTACCGGTCTCCCTTGCCGAACCATACTTGTTTCGCGGCCTCGTGCTGCCTTTCTCCGGGGCGATTTTCCTTTGGAGCCGCACTGGTGCTGGTCGCCAAATCAAGCAGGATAAATTCACGGGTCGCTAAGAGAAAAACGCGCAACTACAAGGGTTATGACAGACAATTATAGGTAGGAGCCATGCGATTTCTGACGCGGATACCAATGACGTAATCTGGTCAAGAGGCAGTGACCAATGGTCGCGAGTTCTTGTTCGAATTCAAATACTGGAACTTGGAAGGTATCGTTCACTTTGTACAGTGCATTAGGTACCGACACCGACTATGTACAGGCGTAATTGCCCTCTGAGGCTCCAGCGCCCGCCTAGGTACTAACCTAAACTACCGGTAGGTACCGACCTCCACTAACAGCGCTTAGGGTTGTCCTCCATGCGAATAGTGTGCTGTAGATAAGAAAGTTGGCCGCGAAAGAATGTGGGAGCCGCCAACGCTTCTAGTCGGCCATGATAGTGAGTTGTTGTACACTATTGTACGTTAGTTAGTGGTAGGTGTATCAAGATTCAGTGGAAGGTCACTGCGACTGGGACTCCTTCTTGCTTCACGTACGAAATAAAAAGTCATACGGTGTTGCAACTTGCAAGAGATCTTGGCGGACCTCGTGCGTTCACGCACTCAGTCAATCAATCAAGTAATGTATACTACAGTCTGTACACGATTTCATGTGGTTGAATTGTTTGGGAAGTGCAGGCAGGTTCAGTCGGAGGCCCATCGTGCCCGACATACATGGCAATTAGGTACCTACTTCATCATGTGTTCTTTCTTGGGGTCCGACCCTCTTTTGTTTGTTTCGTGGTGGATACCACCCTCCTTAATATTATGACATAGCTCTCGGGTAGGGTCCGCCAACACAATCTGGACGTTGAGTGCTGGTTGTCTCCTACGAGCCTGGGGAAACCCCAGACGCAACCCTGACGAGCGCTTGGGGTATGGCTAGTGAGGTGAGGACCTGTTAGGTGGTTGAATTGTTAGGTATTTCCATCGTCGGGCCAGCACATCAAGAGTCAGTTACCTAGATAGATTTTTCTCCACAGTTTGGTTTACAACACCACTGCCGCTATTCCGTGTCGCCGTGGAGAGAGGAATGTGCATTGGTGTGCCTTTCCAGGCGTGTCGGAACTCCGTACAGGTAAGAAGAGGCGACAATTCGCGGGATGTTCCTGCTATCTAGCATCGGGTTACATAATGTACCTAACTTACATCCGAGTAGAGGACCAGGGGTACCCCAAGGTAGGTAGGTTAACGAATGATTATCGGCCCTCATGTTAAGGTATTATGGAAATGCGGTCTTGCTGCGTGGTAACGGAATGGGAGATCACCCTGATTCCGATTCCCCATATCGTTATCCCGTGCCGGACCACCTAATCCTGCCCTGTCTCATCTAGTAGGCTTTTGTAAAGGCCACCTATTAGAGCCGTGAAATGGTTTCCGATTGCAAGGCATCATCAATCAATATACGGCAATGAACTTAACGGGGGTCCATTACCCAACGAGGCTCGGTTACCTAGGTAGAGAGGATCTACTAATTGGTACCTTGGTAGCACATTTGCATTGAAATTCCGTGTGCTCTGTTGGGCAAGTTAACATCGTCACTGAATCCCTCGGTAGGTATAGACAGGTATCTACACTAGGCACACGATGCACGTGTTCAGGCACTTATTATTGCTATTACGGTACACTGGTACAGATAGGTAGTTGCAGTCAAGTGGAGAATAAACCACAGACACAACTCCCTTGGGAGTACACCCGATAACTAATTCATGGAATATCCATCTCATGTATCTGTACCCTGTGGATCAGAATAGGTGCCTATACTTCGTGCCTATACTTCGTGCCTACTTCGGCTGTATGTACTCGGCACGGATGCAAAGGTAATTCAGAATTGATAAACCTCGAGTTTATACAGTCTGTAGATACAGTCTGTAGATACAGTCTGTAGATACATTCTGTACAGTCTGTAAGTAACACCGTGATGCATGGTACATGGGCAGGACAAGATACCCGTGACCTGCACTGTATCCGGTCCACAACACTCCACCATGTACCGGCTACACCTGGGTTGAATGTAACTAGTCCGTACCGAATCCGTACACTTACACACGTTAGCTGGTAGCGGCGGAGGTTAGCCCATTGAGATATAAAAATCTCCGGTCGTTTTCCAGCAAAGTCAATGTCGGGTAGTCGTGATGTATCATAGGCAATTGACGCTCATGCCGTACTCGGCAGTTGTTGTGATAGTAAAGCCCGGGATCATGATCATGCCTTGCTCCCGAGTTCCGCGATCGGTATTCTACCGTACTGGCAAGTGTACCGACCTGCCTTAGGTACTGACAACTGTGGTCCTGAGCTATGCACATAGTGGGGTCTTTCACGGCACACCCAGCGCAGAGCAGACGACGGAGGAAAGAAAGAATCAACAACGTCACCTCCCCTTTGATTAGGCACCTACATTTGCAGTAGGGAACTTAGCAACTTCCTTAGCTAAAAGACACGCGCTAACTCTAATCCAATAGCTGAGAATCGCTGACCCTATCCCGGGCCCCGCCCGTGTCTCCATTCACACCGCACTTCCCGAGCTAGATAGCAGCCAGTCATCGCCTGGGTTTTGGGGCCCCGGTCGCTTGTAATGATTTTTTTTTTCTTTGCGACGCACCGACACAACACGCTCTGCTGCGCTGCCAGAACTAGAAAAGCCGCCTGCGCACTCGCATCATTGTCAACAGAGCCCGAGCCTGTCTTTCTTGGTATCTTCCCCCAATTTACGTTGCACCGCAGACGACATAAGACGGTCCTCTTCAGAGCACAACTCGAGACTCAGTCAGACGACCACGAAAGCGCAGCTTGCAACATCGCAACTTTGCAACGGTACCCATTCACCATTGTTGCTTTGATCGGGCATACATATCTTCCCTCTTCCTGCTATTCTGCAATTCTGCAACTCTGCAATTCCTGCCTCCCGTTATAGCCCCGATTGGCCCTCCCCGCCCCCCCTTCCGGACAGGGTTCCTCGCCATTGCTGTACCTATAACGAAAGCCAGCTGTTGTTGATTGATATCAATAAACCACCTATTGTCTCCTTTTGGACGTCTTGTCCTTCCGCCCTGCTCTGAGCTCATAAAGTCTAATTGTCTGTCTGCACCGAGGATCCCTCAATGCTATTCCAGCTCTACAATACCTAGCGCTCTCCATTGATGCCGGTGCTGACTTGACTGAAGATCGGGCACACCCTCAAGCTGTCCCCGGGTTCTGGGTTATAAGGGGCGTCCCCAGACAGCCCAGAGATCACCCTCCAGAGCGCCTCCCGAGGTATAACCATAGTTCAGTGCGCGCAGCGGGGGTCACGATTCCCTATATCAGCTTCCTCTGGCGTACGGCCGGGGGACCCAAGACCTGGAAGCGAATCCCCCAACTCTGCATGCCCAAACCAGCGACCTGCATGCTACCTGCCACCTCATCCTCGAGCTATTGCAACATCGGCCGATCGCCCACCCCAGCCAGGCCCTTGGACCTTAGTCCCTGTCGCTGCATGCCAGGCGCAGACGCAGTTCTCCCAAACCTTGTCCAGTGTACCTCGACGTACCTTTGTCGAAGATCGGTACTGAGGACCGCCCTGTACATCAATCTTGGGGCACACCCTTGCAGGTACGGTCTGCCGCCAACAACGTGGAAAGCACCGAGATACTCTGCAGCCTTAAAGCCACTCCTTGTTATTAACGAGCTCTTCTTCCCAGGTCCTGTGCTCACGTAAGGAACAGTGTCTTATTTCACGACCAGGTTCCTGCTACACTTTTAAATTCTTCGTCCCTCTCCCGAGGTGTGGATTGATTAGGTTGTCGATAAGATGAAGCGCATGCTGCCAAACTTCTCCTAATATCGCCCTCCTACTCCCATCTCCCATCTCTACGCTTCGCAAATTATCCGCCGCCTGGCCAGACCTCTTTCTCATCCTGGTCACCATGTCTTCAACCATAATTCCGGGACGCGCCAGTCCAGATTCCCAATCCTCGGGCACGCCGCTCTTAACCACCCAGGGTCTAGTGCCACGAAGGGCACGTCCCGGCCAAGTCCAAACCATGCAACAATTCGGTGTTCATGGCAATACATCAAGTGCGACGGCCGCAACATTGAGCTCGCGTGCCTCCCCCGTGATCGCCCCGGAGAACACGGGCTTGACTAGAAACAGCTCCATACAACCTTCTCCCGACTCACTGCAGAGTCGAGATGCCGAAACATTCCCGCCCCCGCCTCCTCTTCACTTGGGTGACCCCCTTCTCACACGGAAACCAAGCATCAACTCCATTGGTACCAGTATATTAAATGGGACCAATGGCACGATGTCTTCCGAGTTCATGAATGCAAGCTCCGCCTCGAAAGGCTTGATAAGACGATTCTCGAATAAATTTAGCAGGACACGCCGACAGTCATCAGCCGCACCAAACAGTCGGGACGTTAGCCTGGGCCCTGGAATTATGAGACGGAGAAGCGATAGCACCACCAATGTCCCTGCTGACACTGTTATACTAACCGACTCTGACGAAGAGCTATATGACGAGATTAGTGAGCATGCCATTGCCACTGATTCTATAGCACGCGATCCGTCTTGTGGCAGCAGAACTCCATCCATCACAGGCTCTTTCTCCAACACCGATGTGGATGACGGCCCGGTCTTGCCTCGTGCACTCATTAAGGGAACAATGCTATCTAAAATCTCCAAGAAAAAGAAATACAAGCGCATGCTGTTCACACTCGAGTTAAATGCCGGAAAAATTGTCTGGGACAAAGGGCGGTCTCTGAAATGCATATACATTGATGATATTAAGGATATCAGAATTGGCTCCGATACTCGGCAATATCGGCTTGATTATTGCATTCCGGATACAGAAGAAGGGCGCTTCTTCACCATCTTCTACGCCTTGCCGGACACTTCCCGAAGTAAACAGATGCATCTTATTGCCGACGACGAGGAAACCTTTACACAGTGGGTGACTGCCCTCGATTCCATCTCGAAGCAACGAGAGCTTCATATGGCCTCGTTAATGGCATTCGATGAGGCCGCAGTTCGCAATTTCTGGAATGGGGAAATGGCAAAACGGTTCGGCAACAAACCCCATTCAGCAGAGGAGGAAAAGATCGATTTCCTCGGCGTTGAGCGCGTCTGTCGTCACTTGCACATACACATGGCGCAGAAAGATCTTAGGGCCAAATTTGCCGTTGCGGACGTGACAAGATCAAACCAGCTCAACTTCATGGAGTTTCAGATTTTTGTCGGTGAAATGAAGAAAAGGAAAGATGTGCGAAAAGTATATCGTAACATAGCTTCGGATTCGACTAAGGGTATCACCTGGGTAGACTTTCGCAGGTTTCTTCGCGACACTCAAGAAGAAGATGTGGACAGCAATCCCGGCTTCTGGGAGACCAAATTCATTCGTTACGCCCAACGAAACAAGCCAAAGGACGTATCAGGTTGGCGCTCCACCATCCATACCGTTATCATGAGAGAAGATGGTCTCGCTGCCTACCTCGTTTCTAAGGACAATGATCACCTTGCACGCGAGCCCGCCAATTACGTCCTCGATCGACCCATTAACGAGTATTTCATCTCCAGCTCACACAATACATATCTCATCGGCCGGCAAGTGGCGGATGTATCTTCTGTGGAAGGCTATATCATGACACTCCTCAGAGGGTGCCGCAGTGTCGAAATTGACTGCTGGGATGGCTCCGATGGGCAACCAGTCGTTAAGCACGGACGGGCTCTTACTAATGCCATCTCATTCCGCGAGGTTATATTTACAGTGAATAAGTACGCCTTCGCCGCTAGCCGATTTCCACTATTTGTCTCGCTCGAGGTACACTGCAATCCCACGCAGCAGGAGATCCTAGCGGAGACTATGAAAGAGATATTTGGCCCTCGCCTAGTTACCGAACCTTTAGACCCATCAGCGGACAAGCTTCCCTCTCCCTCAGAGCTCCAAGAGCGCATCTTGATTAAGGTAAAAGGGACGCATCCCACTCACCAACAGCGCAATGGGGGTGAGACGAACGGTCGTCGACGAGGCAACAGTCTTACGTCGCCTTTCTCGAAGCCTGTGATGTTGGATGGCGGAAACATTCCCCCCAGCTCCCTTACTTCCAGTCCGCTCCTGGGTCCCACCCAGCAACCCCGCCGAGTAATCGGGAAAAGAGTCAACACCATAGCGGAGGGCGCGGTGCAGGATAATATCAGCAGTAGCACAAGCGACTACGAAACCGAGGAAGAGAATAGCAAACGCAAAACGAGCAAGATCGTCAAAGCACTGGGCGATCTTGGCGTGTACTGCAGCGGCGTTAAATTCCATGGTTTTGAATCCAGCGAATGCAAAACAACCAACCACATCTTATCCTTCATGGAGGGAACATTCAAGAAGCATTCCAAGGCGCCAGGATCCAAGAAGCTCTTGACTCGGCACAATATGCGTTACATGATGCGGGTCTATCCTCAGTACTCGCGGCTTGCGTCCAACAACTTCGACCCCCTGATGTACTGGCGCAAAGGCGTCCAGATGGCCGCGCTCAATTGGCAAACTTTTGATTTTGGCATGCAGCTTAATCAGGCTATGTTTGCTGGCGGTACGGATCAATCAGGTTATGTCCTGAAGCCGGAGTCTATGCGGACATTTCGAATATTACCTCACGCCCTACCCGAAGAAGCGCACGGGAAATTAGAACGGCAGAACATGACGTTTATCATCGACGTTATCTCGGCGCAGCGTCTTATGCGACCTGCCACTCTACCTTCGTACCGCACATTAGATCCCTATGTTGAGATAGAAGTCTTTCACGCTAATGACAAGAGGGACAAGCACGACAGCACAAGTGATCTTCAAAGCCTGACCAATACGCCGGACAAAGTCAGGACCGGGATCGTCCGAGAAAATGGGTTTGACCCCATCTTCAATTTCCCCGGTCACTTCAAGGTAACAACAAAGTATCCTGAACTGGTCTTTGTTAAATTCAGCGTCAGACTATCACCAGATGGCGAGACGATCGGTACCCGCAATCCCACCGTGGCTACCTACACAGTGAAACTGAGCAATGTAAAGCGAGGGTACCGCACATTACCGTTGTGGGATTCTAATGGAGACCAATTCCTGTTCTCGAAATTATTCTGCCGTATCAAGGTAGAGCCAGCCACGAGCGTTTATATACCCGATCCCGACGCAGTTGACTCGTCTGTGGGGAAACTGAAAAACATTGGCAAAAACGTGTTTGGCCGATCAGCGCCTCCTGCCAAGGCGACGAGTTTTGAGAAAGCCAGCTTCGACAGCGGCTATGGGGACACCCAACCCTAATCAATCTCTTCCTCTCCCACCCTGTACAACAACACCTTTTTGGCGGGATAACCGACACTTGCCGACGACATTCATCATGCGGATGTCCCAGGCGGCAGGTCGTTTTCTATTTCGCAAGTTCATCGGTCGATTCAAGACATCAGAAAATATCTCATTGGGGCCAATATCAGGCAGGCGTAAAAAGGGTTGTAGCATCCTTTACTTGATTTATTCTCTGTTTTTTTGGTCACGAAGCGTTCAAGAAGTTATGATGATCTTGCCATGACGGTGCAGACAACAAGCATGGAAACAGGTGTCCAAAGATTTCATCTCTATAGATCGGGAAATGACGAAAAATGTTTTCTTTTCTTTCTGGGTGTTATTTATTTATTTATTTTTTGTCGGTTGATTATCCCGAGGAGGCAGGTTCCTGCTCTCGGTTGAGATGAAAAAGGGCAACGAATGGGCTCTCCCCAATCTGCCTTGCTACGCCGGCTCACGATTTGGCTTACTTTGGAATGGATATTGGAAGCGAACGTATTGGGCTGGATTCATGTCGGGACTGTAAAGAACTCTCTATTGCTCGGTTAGGAATGATACATGTTGAACGTGTGCTTATCCTTTCGGCCATCTAGCTAGGTGTTGCGATGCAAAGGGGGGAAGAGGAAGGGCAAGAGCAAGAGCAAGAGCAAGGGGGGGCGCGATGTAAGGGAGCCGGGCAAGCCGTCAAAGAGCAAGTCGGCTGTCAGCGTGTGATTTTGGTGCATGTCGTCTTGAGGGTAGATAGCCAAGGCTGGATGACAGGCATCTATCTGCATCCGCAGTCTCTAATGCCAATGAAAGAATGCTAGCGACGACTCAGAGCCGCAGCAGAAGGATATGGCGCCAACAATTGTTTCATGCCACCAGAAGTCCAGACGATTGCCAACTCTTTTCAAGTACCTATCTACCTACCTACCTACCTACCTACCTGCCTACCTACCTACCTACGTACATGCGTACATACGTACATACGTACACTGGGTAGGTATTCGTGATAGCTACACACCAAAGCAGGGAATCGATGCCGGGGTAGCGAGAACCCAATCAAGGCTTGGGGGCTGTCTAAGTAATTATACAGGTATATATACAGACAGCTAAGGTTAGCTATCTAGCCAGACATTGCAACGGTATTCCATGGGGTGAGGTTGCACTTCCCACCCACCCATCATTCCTTTTTCTTTTCTTTTTCGCCTACCTTGAACGGCGGTTCGCTACTGGATCCTCGGACCCTGACCCGGCGCTCTGGAAAGCATGTACCAATCGTGACAAGCGAACGGTGGGAAGGGGGGGAGGGATAAGGTTCCATTGGGATTTATGGTGCCAAGACCAGCCTCTGCGGGGCCAAGCTCCAGTATGGAATCCGTCATGTGTTCATTTGTTTGAGAGTGTGCATTGAGAGTGTACTTTGAGAGTGTGGTGTATCTAGTGTATGTACCGATAAGGTAGGTACCTAAGTAGGTAGATAACTTAGTGAGAATACCTATGAAAGCAACGTTTTTGTAAGGTTAGGTTAGCTATAGATGGAGACGCACACGAGACAAGACAATTACGACTGGCCAAAACGAAAGAAAAAAAAAAAAAAAAAGTAGATGACCGCCTTGTCGACAGTCAGTCTTCCCTTTCGCGCACGTGTGTTAGTTAATATGGTCAACCTCCGCCGTTGCCATGCCAAGTCGGCGTATTGAAAAAGAGGTCCCCTTTCCAGACCGTTGACCGGGGGGGAGGGGTTGAGCCAACACTAGATGGGCCATGGAAAAGATGGATGGGGAAAAGCCAAGGCTTGTCGTGTGCTTTTTTGTCTACCTACCTACCTTAGGAAAGGTAAGTATCGCGAGGTAGACTGTCGGTACCGAGTTCAACCTGGGTACACGCAGGTACCATGCAGGCCATTCCGGATTGAGCAGCCCTCGCAAACGCCCTTTCCCTTTCCCTTCCCCTTCCCCTGCCCCTTCCCCCCTTCCCCCCTTCCCTCTCCTCTTCCTCTTCCTCTCCTTCGTCCTCTTACTCTCACTTGTATACTCTGAGGGAGAGTCACTCGCCGGTACATCTACTTGTACAGTTCCCCCTAGAGGCAGGGTAAGCTCCTCCAGCCCGCCGCGGGGATTACAAGTATCCCGATGCTGTAAGTAAGTACCTACTACTACTACTACTACTACTACTACTTACCTACCTACCTACTAACGATTACTAGGTAGGTACTATAACTACATAATCAAAGCCTCCCCCAGAATCGAGGGGGAGGGCGCAACTCCCAAGGCGACCCTAATGCAACTGGGCTGACCTAGGTGAGAGCGTTGAGCTTTGTGCTGACACGAGATGACCAGAACAGACACCTACTTCGGCTACCTAGGTAATTACCTGTGTAGTTAGTGAAGTAACTTAGATACATACTAATAATATACAACTAATTACCCTTCCATATTACATTAGGTACCCTATCAAGGAAATGAACGGGTGTGAAACTTTTTGTTCATTGCCCCCCCCCCTCCCCCTCCCCTCCCCCTCTGGGGACACCTCTTTCATCTTACGTCTCTTGTTTTTCCTTCATTCTACATATCGGGCGGAACTAAAAAGGTCCAAATACATACATATGTACATACGTACGTACGTACAGACATACATACATACATATAATTGATGCCCAAGCGATTGATTGCATTTAGCCCCCCTCCCGGTGCTTCTTTTTTTTGTTTTGTTTTTTTGGGTTTTTTGTCAGCTGCTGTGCTGACGCTACGCTACAGGTAGATTTCCGGGCTGAGCTCGTAATGTGTAGGTGGGCAAAACATGCGGTACTACACAACCTAGCTTCCTTTCTTCCCCGTTAAACGACGGTGAGAATTGGAGATGGAGGGGAGGGGGGAGGTGGACGGGTGGGCGGACAAGGGAGGGAGGGAGCTGTGAGATTGTGGAGAGAGAAGTGAGAAGTGAGAAGACAGATGAGAGAGAGAGAGAGAGAGAGAGAGAGAGAAAGCGCCGAGTTTAAACATCGAGAAGTCCGTCCGGGCCGGACGCCGACATGACACGACATATGGAGACGAATAAACAACCCCAATTGTGCATATATCCAACAGACGAGGAGGAGAGGAGGAGGGAAGAAGAAAGAGATAGCATGAAGTCTTTTTTTGTATACTCTCTCTCTCTCTCTCTCTCTCTCTCTCTCTCAGCTCTCAGTTTCTATATATCTGTCTATCTACTATCTACTCTCTTTCCTCGATTGAAACGGTCGAAAGAAACTTACCGCCCAGTTCCCCTACCGTACACATACACGAAAGCAAAAAGCCAATTGAAACGAAATTGGAGTCCTCCCCTCCTTCTCCTCCAAAAGAAAAAAAGAAAAAAAGTTGGGGGAGGGGGGCTTGCAGAGGAGGCGCAGAAACCAAGCCTTTTTTTTCCTTTTTATCCAACTCTTCTTGGGATTTACATCAGTAGTACGGACGTACATACATACATACCTACATTAACCAAATGGCTCGTTATAACCCATGATCCCAGAAACCCACGTTGTCGGGAACATTTCACTCCGCCCCTCCCCCCCTCTCTCTCCCTCGCTCTCTTCTCTCATCCTTTTTCTCCTTTTCCTTACCCCGGGACACCCTTGCAAACCCTCTTGCAACCCTTGCAACCCTTGCTACTCATTTGCCACACCTTTGATATCATTTGTTCAGTTCAGTTCGTTCTCCCTTTTGGGGGGGGTTATATATGCATTGCATCTCCGTCCTTTCCTCCTCCCTTCTTCCCGACCCATGATCATTCCACGCCCTCGCCCCTTGTCTTTTTTTCGATTTAATGATGATGATATATAACTATACATATATATATATATTCAACCCTTTTTTATATATTCAACCCTTTTTTTTACATTTATTTACACGAAAATGTAGTAGTGACAGGCCTTGGCTTCGTTCACGTGAGTGAAATTATTTGAATTTTCTTTTTCCCGCCGGGGTCCGGGGGGGTCAAGGGGAAAGAGAGAGGGCGGGAGATCGATCGATCGGTTTTTTTTTGCGGCGTCACCTCTAACTAACTATTATAGACTAACTATAGACTATATATATATATATATATAATACATGACGAACTATGGCAATAGGAAACGGGATCAACGGCGGGTTTACATGTTCTACCAGTAATACAGACAGATTACCTTTCCATCCATCCCATCTAATTATCACCGGGAACGGAGAGACAGTGACTTAAGTGCGTCGTCTTCTCAGGTAGAATATCCCATGCGCTATCTAGCTCTCCAGCCATATACGTCAAGGCAAAGGTGGATGGATAGATAGATGGGACGATACGGGAGGGGAGGGGAGGATGACCATTTCAAATGCTCATACATACATCATGGGCCGCCGATAAGGTCACGTCTAGGAACCCGCCCGAAAGAAAAGAAAAAAAAGAGAAAAAAAAAAGTGAGGGAAAGAAACGTTTGGGGTTTTTGTTTCGTCACTCTCTCTCTCTCTCTATCTCTCTTTTTTTGGGGGGGGCTTGCTGCAGATTGGCAGACCGCAGACCCCAAGCCCAAGTCCATGCATATACGTCTGTAACTATAACTATAGATAGACATCGCGTCTCGGGTCGGGTTCTATATACTATGACGATTAACTAACGGGGTATTATATCGCGTAAATCATATGATGAGGGCGGGGAGGGGAGCCACGACGGGACGGGCTTGCCTTGCTTCTCTTTTTCCGCATGCTTTATGCAACGTTTTTATTTTTTATTTTTATTTTTTTTTGGAAGAGGAGAAGGGGGAGGGGGGTTTGCTTTCGATGAGGCCCCGATGTCAATCGACACCTCAAAAAGTACTCAACGTATCTGAATGCTGCTAATACCAACTTTTTTTCGTTTGTTTTTTTTTTTTCCTTCCTAGATAATGGTGATTATCATTGCTGCTTCAGGCGTGCATGACATGGAAAAGCATGGAGCATGGAGCATGGACAGAGCTCTACCTGCCTGTCTACCTATATGACCCTCAATCCGACCTGCCCTACCTTACCTTACTAAATATGTACTTAAGTAGGTGAAGTGAAGCAAGTCAATTCGTGGAATTTCATGTCCCTCCCTCCCCCTCCCGGTCATACACTATCTACAGTTCTTTTCTCGCCTCTATTATAGTGTAAGTAAGTAAGTAAGGTCGGTACTCTACTCTATAGTACTCCCCTCTTCTCCTCTTCTCGTCACGCTAACGCTGCTTTTCTTTGATAGTGTAGGTCACTATCTATCTATCTATCTACGCTACTTGCACTATTCAGAGTTGATCTGTCTGTCACTTCTCACTTCTCACCTGACGTTTAGTCTACTTTAATACGTAGTATAAGACGAAAGAAATCCTCTCCATCTAGTCAAAGCACGCGCACATAAGTACTAATAGTGTGGGCGGCTAGATAGGCCTCCGGGATTATCTACTTACTAGGTAAGTATAGGTATAGATAGATACATACGTACGCCTACTTAACTAAACACTCACCGATGGATTAAGTAGTTTGGTAGGTAAAGTTATTCGATCCCGATGTTTTAGTCTACTACTTATACCCAAGTAGTACCTCCTCATCGGAGGGGAGGGGGGACTCACCGTAGAGAAGAGAGAGAAAGAAGGTTGAAGTTGAAAACTCGGGGGAGAATGATGTCGAGTAACTAACCTAGGCATCTTATCACATACTACTACCTATACTATAGGTAGACAAATATACTTTCCTACCCAAGTAAACAACTATTAGTTATACGTAGGTAGTTAGTACTTAGACACACCGTCACGTCCTTCTTCCCTTCTCCGTCAGTCTAAAACAAAAGTACACATCTCTGTTCTTACTTAATAGTCGGGTCCTTATTTACTTATGGCCCGCAAGTAATAACTACCCCGACCTATGATCTGGAAATCATCCCCATCTTCCCCGCTGGCAGGATTCGATTACGTCGACAGTCGACAACTAAGTACATGAGTAAACAAGTAAGTACCTACTTAAGTAGATACCCATCTACATACGTCAAGGTATATTATATCTGCTCCGTTGTATAGTATAGGTACGATGCAAAGCTATAAGTAAATAAGTAAAGACGAAGTCTCTCGATTGTACACGTAACCTACTTAATCTACCCTAACCTACTTAAACTCTCTCTGTCTAGTCCCTGCTTATAGTGCAATGACTATTTATGTACTTAGACTGGGTAGATAAGTAGGTACTATGTGTAGGTATTTCTGAGGGCATCGTCACTATCTAAGTCCGCACACTAAGTAGACTATCGTCAGATCCGACTCGGCGGTGAATCTTTTCAGTAAGCTAGTGCTCGCATTGGCGTGGTTGAATCTACTACGTACACTTTGGTATTATAATACCTATCTCGATAATGTAGACTAGTCCAAGTACTTAGAGATCGTATCGTATCGTATCGTACACGTCGTTGTCGACAAGTCATGTAATTAGTTAGTTAGTTACATACGTCAGTGTATGGATATCGTGAGTTCATCTGACGCCCCTCCCGCTTGTTCGTCGTCTCTTATCAGAATCACCTCCCTCGGCAGGTATCTAATCTAGATATATACCTACTTGGTCTATTCCGGGTGAGTTAATAGATTATCTAACCTTAGTCATCTAGGTGAATCGCGCCTATGATGAAGTTTCCAAGTAAACTATCTATCTAGTTACCTACCTACCTAGATCGATAGTTCATCTTCAAAAGATATTTTTAGCCGCCAGGTCTTCCTTTTGATCTGGATTGTCGTCTAGATAGTTAGTTGGCATAACATACCTACACACCCTATCTAGTGTACATACACTATGCCATCATCATCATATCCACCACCATCACCATCATCGTCATCATCGTCATTATTCTTCACTACCGCCTGAGTTATTTTAAAGTTTAGTTCACATTAAAACCCCCCTTCCTACAAGGCGCCCATTGTACCGGTAGGAACAGCACTAGGTAGATAATTCGTACATCAAATCCCCCCCTTTTTTCTATAGTGTAAAAGTCGTAATTAGTATCCTATTATTCCTTACATCCATTTAAACGTTCGACTCGACCGGTTTTTTTTTTTAAAATCCCATTCCCCCCCAAAACAACCTGATACTATACTACTACGTTAAAAGTATCTCGGACCCAAAGGATATCTAGGCTAGACAGCCCATGACGAAAAGTAGGTGGTATTAATTATACCGGTTGACTCGTTCGTCTCATCTATGAGGTTCTTTCAGGTATTATTATATACCCATTACAAGGATGACGGACCCCTCCCGCTTCTCACGGGACTGATACTCTCTAACCTCAGCTGCTTTCCATTATACGAAGTTCAAGATAGATATCTAGCCAGCTTGTAAAAAAAAATTCCGTGTATGGGCCTCGATGAGAAATTCATGACGAAGCCTTATTATCCAGCGGGTTTTTTTCTCGTCAACGGCACGGGTCAAGTTTTCCAATTTGATGCTTTTCAGCAGGGAGAAAAAGGTAAGGTAAGGTTTAGGGGTTTAGGTATCGCCGGTCTGTAGTATGTATAATAACCACGGCCGTGAAGTGTATACTGACCCTACTTACTTATACTACTTATGATCGGTCTATTAATTCCGAGAATAGATAGATATAATCACCGTCCTTTTTCAAGAAAGAAAAGTCTGGGAATTCGGGGATTCATAATGATAATAAGAATAATATAAGCCCACATCCAATCCAGCAGATCTCTCTCTCTTGTTTTTTTTGGGGGGGGGGTAACCGATCTATGCCGAACTGCGCATTCGTGGGAATTCTCGGGGTTTTGCGGGGGAGAGAGAGAGAGAGAGAGATATAGACAGGCGGAAGATCTGCGAGAGTTTTGGACTCGGAAAAAGATTGAGTAAAGAAGTGAGGAGGCGAAGTTCGTTAGGTTAGGTGTTTCATTGATAATAATAGTGCGCCAAGTCGTGATTGAGATGAGAGGTTCTTTTGGGGATAGAAGTGTTGATTCCCTTGCTGTGAATGGCCGGAATAGCAGATATTGTTCATGTTTCTGGGGGGGGGGGGGGCGTGTAAGCGGATTACCCACCCTTTTGGAAATCAAAGCAATGGACGACACCTTCAATACGACCGACTTCCTGCCGGGAGAATCAACATGAGAGTGCCTTCGATATTTGAGCTGAACTCAGATCCAAGTTTCCTTGGGGCTATTTTCTTTTTTTTTTTCTTTTTTTCTCGGGGGTGTATACGAATGATGAGAAATTACCGCTCGAGTTTTCCATAATCAGCATGTTGAATCCGCTAGTAAAACATTTTCCTACCTGGATAAAAGACCCAAAAAAAAAGTGTTTTCGCCAAGGAATCAGCTTACTCACATATTCGAGAGCTCTTAAAGGAAACGAGCGGCCAGCATCAGTCCATCCCCCGGACCTCATGATTCAGCTTCAGCTTCAGCTTCGACAACGCCGTCTCGTGAACAGAACCGAGAGGGAATTCCCTCCTCTTGTGAACTACCAATTCGATACATATCCACTATGAGATCTCGTAAGGAGGGGTGTGTGAGCCATCATAGTCCTTCCCCCCAAAAGCCGAGGATTGTCATCCGATGCTTATAGGCTCTGCCCGCATAATAAGCCATAAAACACTCCAGAGCTCTCCCAGCGAACTGCCGGATCTGTAAACGGTCGGACGATAAACGAGATGGCTTGCATCATCAACCCATACCTGGGCGAACGAGGAAGGTGCTTAGAATCTCGAAAGGATGTGGGAGGCCTTTCACATTGCCATGTGTTGGTCTTGCGTCTCGGTCAATGGCTCATATGTATTATGTCAGATCACCGAGAAAGGGGTGTCCGTTCGAACCAGCATTCCATGGTGAAATGGTCCCCCCGTACGTTTCGAGGGCGTCGATGGAGTTTGTGATTCGTTGCTCGGCGATGGTCAGATAGATCGGTGGGCGTCTGACATATTGAGACATATTGAGACAACCCAACAAGTAACTATCTAGAACACATTCGTTGGCGTTCCTGAAGAGAGCGTGCCTCGGGTCATCTAAGCAAGAGTCAATCGAATGCTTGGTTTACATGACCTGGGGAACATGTGAAGATACCGTACCGCTCATCAATGTTTAGGAAGGTATCGAGAGGCCGAGTTCACAACAGGTAAGGGGAGCAGCAACAGATTGATCAGAATGAAAAGAACCAGCGCGGTCTTGACTGATTCCCGCGATCTAATGTCTTTCATTTCCATGAATGTGAGCTCGCTCTGGACAGATGCCTACTTGTACAATACAATCCCCCCAAAACATCCCATACATGTACTCGGTTCCAACAAAAACCGTCTAGACGTCTATACTCGTCATCCTCAGTATTATCATTATCTAGCTCATGCGTGTCCATAATTCATGTCACATGAATAACGTGAGGAACTTTTTTTAAGAAGAACCCGTAGCGATGGCCGTCAGGTTCGGGTTGCCAGGCTTGATGAGAGTCTTGTCCTTGGGCAGCGCATCCAACACTTTATCCGTCAAGTTCAGCGTATCCTTGACGGCCTGCCTGGGCGAGAGCGCAAGCCACTGCGACGCACTGATATCCGTGAACTTCTTCGCCTGCAACACCTCGAGGAAGATGACGTCGTCTGTGCCCGTGTTCTCGACGTAATGGCCCTGTGCCTGCGGGATATACGCCACGTCGCCGGCGGTGAAGTCGAAGGTGCGCGAGGACGCCGGCGCCTTGAAGACGGTGATACGAGCAGAGCCCTGGAGGAAGTATGACCACTCGTCCGAGTTCGTGTGCCAGTGGACCTCACGCATGGCTCCCGGCTCCAGAACTATCAGCGCCGACGAGAACATCTCTGCGATGGGGAATGTGAGAGGGTCAAGGATCTTGACGCTGCCTCCGGTCGTGTTGTGGAATTCTTGCTGCGACCAGTGGTACGTATAACTGGTGGGTCCGGACAGAGCGCCCGCTGAGCCCGTGATGTTCTGCTTTTGGATATCGGCGGGAGCCGGCGTGCCATTGAAGATCTACAACCGCATTAATATTAGTGCGTCTCCCAATAAAGCCTGGGAGTACCCGAGGATGGATGGCTTGGCTTGCTTACATATTTCTGGTCTGTGGGTATGTTATCGAACGCATCGACGCCAGCCTGCAGATTCTTGGCCCAGACCTCCTTCGGCGATCGTAGGATCATTTCCGTAGCGAGGAATGTCTCTTCCTCCGAGAAATTGCCGTCGTCAAAGACGAGCAGGAATTCAGCGCCCTCATCGAGGGCCTGTAAGCTACTATAAATTCGGAAGTTAGAAAATCATGCGTGTTACAGCCAGGATAAGACCATTCTGTCTTTCCTGGGAGGCGTTGCTTTGGGGGTAAATGAGGAATAGTAGAAGCGACTTTCACTCTCAAGTTCCCAGGGAATACGTACTGAGGGATACCAGGTGGGAAATACCACACATCGCCAGCTTCGACATCGTCAACGAAAGACGCGCCATCTTCATTCATTGCTGCTACACGAACACCACCCTTCAAAACCAGTGCCCTTAAAAGACGTGAATTGTCAGCGACGGGATATATCAGAAAACCGATATTTGATTGATAAGTGAATAATCGTTCAAGACGTACCACTCAGCCGAGGTGTGCCAATGCAATTCTCGGTACGCATGAGGCGATAATCTCATATCAACACCAGCCATCGCCGTCGCAGCAGGCAACACGCCGCTGTTCTGTTGACGTGCCCACCCGGCCTGTGTTCCAATGCCCGGGCGGTTGTGGCTCAGTCCGAGCGGCCACATGGCATTAGGCACGTCACCTGAATCCGTGCCCGGTGGCGCGAACAAGTCCGGGTTCAGCTTCTCGTACTCATACGTCCGCGGACCCGGGTCGGTGCCACCCAACCCGCCGCGTATCGGCTGCGGTCCGTTCGGGGTCTTCGCGCCGTTGAAATTTAGATACAGGCCCAAGTCGGCGTCGGCGTCTTGCCCGTTCACGAGCTCGGGGTTCGCGACGATGGCCGAATCTCCTCCCGAGACGGGCGGGCGTGTGGCAATGCCGCCTTGTAGATTGGTAGACCCGCGTAGGTCACCTGCCGCAGCAGTGAAGCTGGGAAAGGGGGCATCCACACCTCCGACGGGCCCTGTGTTCTCTTCGTATGTCAATCTAGCTCCAACGTCAGTGTTTGGCTCGCTGAGACGAGGATTATTTATGCTCACTGTGGTCTCGGGAGGCATTGGACCAATGATGGAAGTCCAGCCACGAGAAAAGCCGTTTGAAGATACATCTTGTTTAGATAGCCGGGGCGCTAATATAAACGGGCCTGTTGCGTTGAGTTTTGTCACTTGAAGCTCCGGCACACGAAGAGCCACGAAGAGACAAGCGACGTCTCCTCTTTATATATATGTCCCCATCTTTCATCTATCTTTCATCTTCATTCTCCAATGCTTACTTGCAGCACTATACTCCTGAGACATGATTCATTATCCCGAGTCTACTTACCATAAGTTCCGTAACGCCGGTACGCCGTGCAAAGGCCGAGAAACCAGCCGGCTTCCGTCACTGATGTGGCTTTAAGCTCTGCAAAGAATTTCACCCGTGACAAAGATGACGAGATCCAAGCTTGTTACCTGATTCAAGATACAGTCGGGTCAGCTCGGCATGTTGGGATGATGAGGTAATTACTGGCGTAAAACTACGGAGGTTGAAAAGAAAACTTTCCATAGCACTACTCACCTACACTCTAGACTTGCCCACTCTTCTGTTGTCGGCCGAAGGGATATTGGGTGATGACCACCTGTCGAGTAACGGTTACATTTGGGGTAGA
Source organism: Xylariaceae sp. X187 (assembly GCA_028637585.1). Taxonomy (NCBI): domain Eukaryota; kingdom Fungi; phylum Ascomycota; class Sordariomycetes; order Xylariales; family Xylariaceae; species Xylariaceae sp. X187. Next base: position 3,028,777 of record JAJIZN010000002.1, on the reverse strand, counting down.
TAGCTGTACGCGATCTCGAACGTCGTTACTATAACTTCAATGTAGTGTAGGCCGGGACATGTAAGCCCTATCCTAGATTTGTTCAAACGTGGAAACCCTTTCCAACATGATGCGGACTGAATACGGTCGCGTAATAGCAGGCCACATCTGTATGCCACTATCCGACAGATGCTACGATCCGGTCTGTCAGACCGCCCCGGGGCCGGATGGCTTCGAGCAGAATCAAAGTGAGCTTCCATAAGGCCTTATTGGAGGAGCACGGAAAACGGCTGTGACTGTGGCATACCGGTACAGCAGCCGGACTTTGATCACACCAGCGTGATCCAATGGATTTCATAGACTGCATTACCCTGAATGCCGAATCTCCGAATGGCCAGATAACTCTGAGCCACGGAGGGACTGCAAGTATTGGAAACAAAGATGAAGCAGATCGATGGAACCGTAAGCGGCGGTGTTACCTTTGTGACTTTAATGGATGGCCCCTCGCCTTTCGCGATCAAACCGAATATCTTAATGCGTACTCATCGCAATTAAGTCGGTGATATTATGACGCCATTGTCATCTGTCCTGTTTGACCGCTTCAAAGTATACACGGTTTTCGGGCCCAGAATGTGCCATGAGTGGCAAGCGCATCGGTTTCGATGCACGCGATCAGGCCGGATAGGTAACGAGATACATAGTCTGTAGGTGGTTCCGATTCGGTACTGCCAAGATCTAGATAGGAGGTCAGTATGCCGTGATTCGCCGTCCCTGAAACTGTATGTGCGCTGCCAACTGTGTATCTTCTTCCTGGCGATCGCCTGCTCCGCTGGACTTGCCAAATCATAGGATGCCATGCCGGTGGATATGGTCACTAAACGCCCTACCCAACTGTCTCTAAGACTACGTAGAGACGCCATCGCCACACACTGTGGCGATGATGTCGATGACTCGATTCTGAGTTGCCGTTATCCGAGATGCTAGTCGCAGCGAACAACTAACCACAAGAGTCGCAGTCATATAAGTAAGTCGGAGGTATTTCTGCACTTACGAAGTACGTTCTCAAAGCGACAGCAGTGAGCATTGCCTTCTGGCGCACAACTGAAAACAACGTATCGCTAATGCTGCTGTACCAAGAACAATTTATAACTCTGCAGAGTTTTATATCGCTGTTCAAACGCCAGTTCCATCTCCGTTGACATCGGCCAAAATGTATCAGGCATTTTTACGCAACAGCCTCTTCGTGGAAACGATTGCGAATTCCAGACGATAATACGAATATACATGCCGCTATTGCTACAGCAGCATTGAAAGCGGCACTTCCTTTTGTGTTCTGCGATAGATGAGAAACCTGCGCACTGCCTTCGTCCAGAGGGCGGAAGGGAGTCTCCCGATATGAAGCAGTTCAGGCCGATGGTAACATTTCCGCAGTGGTTTCTACGTTTTGTCAGTGAGAGGGGAGGGTGAGCAAGAACATTCGCCCGTCAAAGATATGCTTTCCGATGTCCTTAGCCATCGCAACAGCCACATGGACCCCAGGTGGTGTCCAAATAGGTCCTCATGGGCCCACAGTCAGAACAGAGCGTTGGCATGTCAAAACTTCGATGCTCCAATGCCCTGATCCCCCCCCCTATCATCTCTCATATACACTAATCGCTGATGAGCTGGATGATTAGGGACTATTCGATTTCCGGTTTATGATCGTATCGGCGTTTGAACTCCGGGAGTTTTGAATGTAGCAGGCACGCCAGGAATGCCGTTGTCAGGGGCTCGACGATTGACCTCGTCGTAAATGTCGAAGAAAAAACGCCTTCACATGTCAGCTTGTTTCCCCGTGGCTATGGGCCTCGGTGGTACGGACATTGATGAAAGCCTCCATTATCTTGGCATGGCATCCATCAAACCGCTCATAAACACCTCGATGAAGGCCTTCGTTATCTTGGCATGGCACACATCAAACCGCTCATGAAAACCGTGTGTCATCAACCAACAGATAAACTACTACTTGACACCTTCTTCTTTGGTTTCGGACCACCAAAGTAGCCGAACTCGGAGACTTAGGCAGAAGCGTGGTTATTGCCAAGTGCCGCTATACTGCGTAGCGCTCGGCAACGGATTTCCAGGACCTTACGGTCCCCGTTTCGCGGGGCAATTTGACTTTCGAATTGCAGAACACCTGACCGTCTCGCTGTACCGAGTACACGTCCGCATTATGCAGCGGGAACGCCCAAGAAGCCGTCCCCGAATCCGGTGATAGGCGTAAAGGGCTCGGAGACGATTCAAAGATAATCCAGTTCTCTATCCAAGTCCCCACGACCCCATGTCCCCACGACAGCAAAACAGAAGGGTCGGGAAACTAGAGTCTTTTGGCGTCGCACGTCGGCAAACGTGACGAAATATGAGACTGAAAAAAATAAGAAGTCTTCCGGTGGCATTGATGACATGAAAAAGTACGAGAGCGAAGCAATAACATGAGACACTGTCGCAAGCCTTCGTACTTCGATGTCGTGAGAGCTTAACAACTATGCGTCGTTGTGAGCACAATTCTAACCATATCCCAGGCTCAGACCATGGCTGAGGATGCTACCGAAAGCGGTTGTTTGTTAATGTCATACGAGGTAGCAGCAGCATCATCATTTGCAACTACTCGGACTCGTCACGGCGTTGGATCAGAAGCCCAGTGGCCGTCTGGAAGATCGACAGGGCCCAACCAGTCTGAGACCCGTTTTGCGGCACCCGTCCGTTGACTGCAGTTCGCACGACAGAACATCGGGTGAATGGATGAGTTGTACCTAATCCGCACGTCAGACACATCGCATCAGGCATTTTTGCCAGTCACATTCAAAGGCCGGCTGACTTGCGAAGTTATTTGAGTTAAAAATCATTAGGAGATGGTTTTGTTGGGTCAAGATGACGATTGGAATCGAATTTGCTAGAATTTTGGAAAGGACACGGGGACAATGACGACGTGGAGAAACGAGGGTGAAAAATGTGTAAAAAAAAATTATACAATCACCAGACCATGATGGCTTTGTTCGTGGGTGACTCGGTTACTTCAAGGTTACCCGCGAGAAAACTTTGATGAAGGGGCCTCGGGCGAGGTTACGCGACAGGCACACAAAGTTTCCACCTCGTTTTTCTAGCAGACACTGGGCGGGAAGGCACTGGGCGGGAATCCGTGAGCGGCACAAAAGAAAGCCGACCTCCGATGAGTACGTAAATTGCATCAGCAATTTCGCAGCAATGGGAATCCGTTAATTGGTCGATGGACGGTCTCAGGTCGGGAGATCGCTATCGATATAGGCACCTAACACAGATAGCATTTATCAAGTATACAATCATATGGTTTAAAACGATAGTTTGGATGACTAACCAGGTGCATAACTCCCGGTCAGGCCCTTTCTCACCCCGCGACAAGCCCGTCCGTAGATACAGACCCTCAAGGCCAATTTTACTGGGGAGAAAATCCATATCCGATGTTTTACGGCAGTGCAAGACAGATGCCTACCGTACCATGGGACGGCTTCTTACGTTAGTCGTCTCGACAATTGTCGGAGCTCGGTCAAAGCACAAAGGCGACGCGGCTACGATGACTGCGACTGGGCGGACCCGACGAAACTGTTGGTGTGAGACAATAGAGCGTGTGCGAGTCTCTATCTAGGTAGGTAGTCTAGGTGAAGTTCCATGATACCTACCAGTTCGGGTTCGCTCTCTCATGTGAGTCATGTCAATAGCCCAGCCCTATGGCTTTTGGTCTTGGCGGCCTTCGTCGTGGGTTCGCGGCCGACCTTGGAATCCCGCCTACGGTCTGTACCCGCCAATTATTACTTGGAAGGTGATTACTAAACACGGATTTCGGTCTTCGCGACATCGAAATCCATCTACATACATACGCGCAAGCTTTCCTGTACCGGCAGCTCTTGAAGTCACCTGTTGCTCAGGAATTGCTAAGGCTGGCTGGCTGGTTGTCGTCAGGCCGGTTCTGGCTGCATATATGGCGTCGGACGCGGCAGCTGCAGACAAGTTAGGTAGGTAATTTACTTTGTTCCTTTGTTTTTGCGCCTGCCAGAAACTACCATACCACCTACGAGCTGTAGGTACGGACTGTATGTACTTTTGTTACTTCTTACGTATGCCCCCTCTGTCGCAATCCTTGTTCATGGGTCCCGCCTGATTGGAATTTGGATGTGGAGACGGAGGACGGCGACTTCTCATGTCCGTGCCGGTGCAAAGCGAGGGTTACGCTGTCTCGTGCGCCCTTCTTTAGCATGTCGGTTCATGGAAAACGGCTGCAGTGCCAGCCCAGCAACAGTCTCGCATTGACGTGAAAAGTCGTATGTAATCACAGGCTGTGCAGACTGTGCAGACTGTGCAGACCGTGCAGACCGTGCAGACTGTGCAGACATCACGCCCTATTACGTCTGCACCTGCAACTGCAACTGCAACTGCAACTGCAACTACACCTGCACCTGCACCTGCACCTGCACCTGCGTCGTTGACCAAATGCCCCCATCCTTAACCATTTCGTTTACTCGATCACGACTGCCGTGTTGGTCCCGTCTCAGGTCTGTCAGGGCTCTGGGCTCTGGGCTCTGGGCTCTGGACAGTTATCTAAGGTACCTAAGCTTAGTCAATACCTGCCATAGAGACTGTACAAAGGTAAGATGTGTGTATACGTCACGGATTTGTACTCCCCGCAACAGTGGTGGTATCCGTGGTGCCACCCTGAACGGACTGGATCATATTGTCGTTGTTCCCTTCTTGTTGATGACGATGACGATGATGTGTTTACATACACGTACACATACATACATGCGTACATGGCACTGAGGGAACCACTATCCGAATGAACAATTTGGTATAAAAGAACCTCTCCTCCATCCATTATGTGCTCTTCTTTCACATCCCGCCTTTGGACCTTTGGCCGATATCTCGGTTTCTTCAAAGGATCGACAGCAATACATAACCAGGTCATCCAGCTCGTACTTAAATCGCCACATATCCTGGCAACCAACCAAAGCCACCGGCCTGCATTTCACTCCACACACCACTTATAATTAACACCCTGCTTTCAGTTGAACCGACTCGACTCCTTGCCTCCTCTCGGGTGTAGTCATCATGTCAAACGCAACGCAACCCGAAGATCTATATAAGCCAACCTGCGCAGTCGCCATGGAAAATCAAGCTGAGCTTCATAGCCTCTCCAAGGCACGCAGAGCTCTCACACTCAAGAGAGCTCGCATAGCTTCGTTGCGTCGACTCTACATTTGGCCACTCTCCCAATTCTATCACCTCCATAACTTCGCCATCAAGGCCATGGAGCAAACATCGTCACTCATCACTAAGCTGCATGGTGACCGTGATCCTAACTTCCCCAGATTCAGTCAGCTTCCTCCAGAGCTGCGAATTAAGATCTGGCAATATGCCATGCCGGAGGCGAGGACAGTTGTGGTAAAGGCACGGCAGAGGCGTTTGCCTGCATCCCTTGACGAGGCCTTACCGCAAGGCCTTGACGTAGGCGAGACGTGGCAATCTACGACACAGATTCCCGCCCTTCTCCACGTCAACGCTGAGGCTCGACATGAGGCCCTGAAGCATTACACTCTCTCCCTGGGTGTGGGCGAAGAAGCGCCAAGAGTGTACATTGACTTCAAACACGATACCCTCTTCTTTGGCGACGCCGAACTCCAGCCAGAACGCATGTCGCTCTGGACCGCAACAAAAGGGCTCGAAAAGATACTATATCTGGCCACGGTACCCGAAGGCGCCTGGAGGGTCCTACGGTGGACTAAATTCGGTCTTCACTCGCTGCAGAAACTCATCTTCGTCCACGAGACTGAAAAGATCAAGTTGGGTTCTTCACCCGAATTGGTGGAAGACCAGCAACCGGAGACCGAGCCGAGCGTCGAGGTCGAGATCAAATCAAATACACAGCAGGGCGAGACAAATACGCCGTGGACACAAGCCGACCCCGAAAGCCCCCGAAAGAAGCGCGCGCAGGCGGCTAAGGAGGAGCTTGAGACCTTGGTTCGGATATCGCCGACACAATGGGAGCAGGAGCTGGCGATATCAACAGCCGTCTTCAAGAAAAACAGGGGAGATAGATGGCATGTCAGTCGGGCGAACCGCCATATGCGGTAGCTTTTACTGCGTGATGGATGGATTGTCTGATCATAGGAGGGCCTAATCCACGGCGACGTTCCCTTTTTCCCACATGCTATACATATTGAAGCTACCTATATTGCACACATATTGCATCTACCCATGAAGTTACGAAACCAATTATACCCCAAAGCTTGCAGGATCTGGGCTTATATGTGTTAAAGTCTGTTTTGCTTTTACTTGCCAAACCCTTTTATCTCCAACCAATGTGATTACCGTGAATACAAGGTGTCAGGGGGAGAGCGACACAAGTAAGCCAGCCGCGAAGATAGGGGGATGTGCGTTGCGCCACCAGCGATGACTACATCTAGGACTTGGGAGTATTTTAATTTGTATTTGTACTTGATCAATCAAAATCAAAATGGGTCAAGCAATACAGGAGACTGCATTACATGTCTGTTTTTCTCTCTTCCTCTACTCTTGCCCACATTTCTAATGATACAAAGTTGGGTCGTTGGAATTAACCTAGGTTAGGGGGTAGTCGAGGGGAACACGCCTTTGAAAGGAGGGGTGGGGGAATACTCAACCTTTCCTCCCCCCAAAACGACCTTTCAACAAAATAACCTTTTTCAGGTGGGGATTCATGTCTTTCTTTTCTCGGTTTCTTAATTTCTTCGCCACCACTATCTATTGCTTCCCCCGGATCTATCTAACTATCCATGGCTGACGTACCGTACCCTCCCTCTCGGCTTGTCTGTCCCCGCCTTGTAATGCAACCCTCTTCTTCTTCTTTTTTTTTTTGGTTTTCCCCGCATGCACGCGCAGTCGTAAGTTTACGTCGTCGTCGCCGAGGGCCTTTTTTCAAATTCCTTCTCGATTCATTCCCTTGCCCTTGCCCTTGTCCTTGTCCTTGTCCCCTTCCCCCCTGTCCCTGTGCTGATTGAATCAGAGGAAGGAGGAATGGGATTTTGGTGGGAACGGGCTTGATGGTGTTTATGAGAGGAGAAAAGGAGGAGGAGGAGGAATGGGGGTTGCGGTTGAGCGAGCACCCCCCTCAGCACATTGAATGAATCCCTTCTATGCAATCAACCGTGTTCCGCATTGCACGGGCGCTCTTCCATAAACCGCCCGATATAAATTACTCCCATCATTTGAGACGCAAAGTACTAACCTAGGTTATCTTCCTAATTGATTCCACTAGGTAACCTAGTCAACCTTTTTATGTTTATTTTTATCTATTTTGTTTTTTTTATTTTTTTGTCTTGGGAGCAAGTTTACCTACCTAGGTACGTTGTTGGTTGGGATAATTGAAGAAAAAAAAAAAGAAAAAAAAAAAGAAAAAAAAACTACTATCCACCTAGAAACAAAACTAGAGTTATTACTGTAGAGGTAGAATCTGTGTATTTTAATGCGATATAGTGCATTTCGTGTATCTATGAGAGAGGATATGAGGGAGATTTACTATTCGTCCGAATTTGTTGTGAATGAGGAGGTGAGGAGGTGAGATGAGGTGTGCGTGTGAGGGGAAGGGGAAGGGGAAGGGGAAGGGGAGGGGGATTGATGAGAGAGTCTGCCGGTGTTAATGCCTCTTGACAGTTAGAACCAATCTTAACCCCCTGGGCTTACCCTCACAGGCAAAACGGGACCGAGGATTCATATAATGGGTTTTATGTTGTATGATGATGCCCAGTTCTGAAGCGAGTTAGATGGTTCGTTTCGGCCTTGCGTCGCCATTCGTCGTCGTGCTCTCTCGTGACGTCTTTCTAATGGGAATGAATACACACACACACACACATTCTCACCACAGAATGATGGAAGCTGGGCCGGGAAGCCTCGGCACCGTGTTATTTTATTTTATTTTATTTTTTTAGTTTTTTCATTTTTTTTTTTCGAAGCCAAGCTGGAGTTCGGTAGGCGTAAGAAAGCCACCCGTCTGGGTTTCCTGCGACAACATGAGCCAAGGGGGCGGCGCCTTTTGCCATTCAGCTAGCTGTACGTTGTTATAAGAATGTGTATTCTCAGCCAGCCTGCAGCCTCTGCCTCCTGGGGCAGAAGAAGGGGCCCAATGGCCGGCCGTGTATCGCCCACGAATAAGGTTAGACGGCTTGGACAGCAAGAGGAAAAGATCTCGATGCCAACTCTCTTCTTGAGAAAACACAAACTCAAAAGGAACGACGTTCAATCGCGGACTATTGTGTCATCAAACTTTGATCCTAGATCTTCATATCACAGCCCGTGAACAACGTCGATGACGATGACGATGCCGATGACGATGATGACGATGATGCTGATGATGCTATATCACGACAGTCACCTACATATTTGCCCCCTCCCCCCCCCTCTCATACCCTAAGCGCTCGGTCAAAAGCTTGCCCGGGTCGAAATAACTTATATAATTGGCTCTCTCAGCTTGTGTGAATCGTGTTACTCGAAAGAACGCCCTTTCAACATGTTTACTCATACTCATCTGAATCACTCCATGGCGGCTTACATCGGCGAATTTCTTTTTCTTTTTCTTTTTTTTTTTTTTTTTTTTTTTCTTCGAAGAGAAGAGAAGCAATTAATTCATTAACATATTATATCGTGCTTACCGTAACACGCGATGTCATCGGCACAAAAGATCACAGATCTCAATCACCGTCACCGGGAGCCGAGGTAATTATGGCAAAGCCATCTGGTGTAGGCGATGATTATAGAGCGAGATATTCACCTTCGAACTTACATAGCTCTCTTATTCGGCGAGGGGTCTCGATGGGCGTTTGGTCAGAATAGTGAATTGAGGTGCTAGCTGGCCATTCAAGAAAACATGTTCTCGCGAGACGGAATCCCATGTCCTTCGGCTGGTTCATATGAGCATGTGAGGTTGAGAATTGTTCAGAATTCGAGTCTCGATATATTGTGATTCGGTGACAGTTTCTAGTTCACCCACATTCATATTTATATTCATATTCACGACCCAAACTACCTTATATTCACAGCCACATTCGTCCAGTTCATCACGCGCGATTCATTCACTCCTCACTCATAGCTTACTACTCGCGGTGATATACGAGTTCCCCAGTTTCAACATATCAACCGCCTCGGCAACCATCTCATCAACAATCTCCTTGGCAGGCTGTATCTTATGAATCAAGCCCGCAACCTGACCCATGAGGTGCGGGACATCAACCTCATTCCCTTGCTCATGATCGTATTCCACCGGAATAATCCCCTTATCACAGAGCTCTCTGATCTTCTCCGGCTGCGCATGCCACTTGGCGATATACTCGTTCGTGCGCATCCGCACCGGCCGACCCGATAATACGAGCGTGCGCTCCGTCCCGTCGAAGTCGCAGTCCACCACACTATGTTTCTGCGCCTCGGAGCAATTCGCTTCCGCGGACGCCACGAATCGCGTGCCCACCCATACGCCCGCGGCGCCCTGCACCAGACTAGCCGCGAGCCCGCGTCCATTCCCGATCCCGCCGGCCGCCACCACGAGCGCCGTCGCCCCCTTCAGCATCGCCGGCTTATACCGGCGCGCGACATCCACCACGGCAGGAATGAGTATCGAAGTCGCGATCTCACCCGTATGCCCGCCGCCCTCGCCGCCCTGCGCACACACCATATCCACGCCGAGATCCAACGCCTTGGCCGCATGTTTCGGGTGTCCCACCATATTCATCACCAGAACACCCGCGTCGTGCAGACGGTCGAGAACGCGCCTAGGCGGCACCCCAATCGCGCTGACGAAGATCTTGGCCCCGCTCTCGATGGTGATGTCGATCAGCTCATCCAGCTTGCCATGCGTATAGTCGTAGTTCGTCTTGCGCGCGCTGCCGCCGACCTGTGGCAGCGCCAGGTCGATGCCGAAGGGCAGGTCCGGCGACGTAAAGTTCGCCTTCATCTCGGCGATGATGGAGCGCAGTTGCTCTGGCGTGTACATGAAGCCGCCGATCACGCCGAGGCCGCCGGCGTTGGATACGGCCGCGGCTAGGAGACCGCCGGAGGTCCGCGCCATGCCGGCGAGGATGATGGGGTGGGTGATTCCCAGGAGCTCCGTGAGCGGTGTGCTGATGGGACCCTTTGGCGTCATTCTTGGGGGATTTGAGTGCTGTCTAATTCTGGAAATTTTAAGAAAAATTGAAAGTTGCTTTCCGGTGATAAATCAATGACGATTAGGTACTCGAGTCGATGGAGTAATAGGTACTGTTGTATGAAGTAATTTTTTTTTTTTTTTTTTTTCGTATTCGTTCGTGAGCAGAGAGAGAGGGGGAGAGAGAGTCTGGTCTAGATTGTAATGATTAATTAGAACAAACCAAAAAGACTCAAACTCAATTTCAGTGCTCGCCAAATCCCAATTGAGATACCTAGGTTAGCACCGAAGAGCGGTGTGTACAATCAAGATAGGTATCGAAGAAGAGATGAGACATCAATGGGATGATGAAGTCAGCTTGTGTCGGCGTCGGGTGAATACCTCCCAAGGTTACCAGAGTCTAGGTAAAAAAGGTACGCGATGTAGGTATCTGGATAGGTAGTTAAGAATGTGGAGAGTTGCCGAGGTATTACGTAGTGGACTTACCGTTACAATATGGATGTACCTACATCACGATGCTCAATGGCAGACCGAAGGATTATCTGCAGCCTGGTCGTTAACAATACGGAATAATGCAAAGCTGTACTGAAAAGGGGGGGTCCTATTGACTTGTCCTTCGTGTCGAAGACGTCTTCTTCTGTTATCTCGTGATGTCAACCACATGAGAGTGCCAGAACCATTGAAGTGAGGAGCCGGCAAGGTGAGTATGAAGTCCAAAAACAAATTTGGGAATGGAATCATTTCTCACTTTCGAGTGAAACACACCGACACATCATCTCAAGTCGACATAAAACACCCGGCTTAGCTCACTGCCGACAGTTCGAAGGCGAATACCATAAGGCATTGATAATACAAGCATGTACAAAGTGTGTTCTATCTAGACGGCGGGGGATTAGCAGTAAACTGAGTACACAAGACCTGGGTCGACAAATGTATTACAATTGATGCTGGGGAGAGGGAATTCCGCATGAGAAAACACAACAAACAACAAGACCAAAAAACCACTCAAGAATTATCCCCTCACAAAAACGCCGCGGCCATGCAGAAAAGTTCCGGCCATGCAACGTTCCAGTTAAAACAGCAAAAACGACCAGAGGCCAGAAGAAAGCGGCAATATGGAAAATCGCCGAATTGAATATATAGAAACACCAATTTCTCAAAGAAGCAAGCAAGCCCAATCTCAATTCGACTTTCTCACTGTCTCTCCGTGTCTCTGTCTCTCCGTCTCTCCGTCTCTCTGTCTCTCTGTCTCTCTGTCTTTCTGTCTTTCTGTCTCCCTGACTTTCTGACTTTCTCTTAGTCTACACCTTCGTCTTCTGGTGGAATATATTTTGACGGACTCGTGCGGTTACTTCGAATTCCCTGTTTTAATAAGCCACTTGCTCCGTTACGGGCCCACGCGCCATTGGTCACCACGTTCAAAGCTCGATGTTCCGCACCTATTGGTTCGATGTCTGACACATCTTCGTCGCTGATCATATCCAGCTCATCTTTGTAAGCACGTCCGTTTCGATCCAACGTCTTCATCGACACAGACTCCGCTGGCTCGTCGGCATAGAGATTGGGATCTCGACCGAGAATGCGGTCCGCTTTCGAAGGTTTCCGTCGGCCATTAGACTGCGCGGGCGCTGTCACATAATGCCTTCCGGCCCCCTGAGGCCGTGGCGTATAAGAAATAGTCACCGGTGTAAGATCGGGCTCTCCCCATCCAGCAGCACGTTCGCGTTCTCGCTGCGCCTCCCGCTCTCTGGTAATTCGTTCCCTTGCGGCTATCCACCTTGGGCTTGGTTCCCACGTCCAACCATCGCCAATCGTGTTTATGATCGGGAAGAACCAAAGGAGGGGCTGCGGGCCAAATACATGTAGCAGATTCCTCTTTGGGCCTAAATCAAATGCGTTAGGCAGTTTCTTCGCGTCTTCTTCGTCCATATATTCCTCATATCGCTTCCGCGCACGGTATCGTTCTAGTTCCTCGTATGATGCATGTCCGGCGGTCCTCACTTCGTCTCCGGGTTCTGCCTGCACGTCGACAAGTTGCTGGCCGAATTTCGGCAGCACGGCGCCATCACCACTTTCCTGGCCCACAAACTGACGATTCTTATTCCGCAGTGGGTTGTAGTATACCGTCTTTTCGAGGCATTCGATGGTGGTTTGACCTCTGCTCGCCAGTAAGATGTGCCAGGCGGTAAAGGCACCCAGAACGAGGCCGATTATGCCGGATATCACGGCAAGCAGAATGAAGTTTACCGGCATGACTGTGTTCGTGTATTCTGTTTGCGTAATCAATTCATCATGGACCCATCTCCCAGATATAGCAAGGCAATAGAGGGAGAAGACGGTTGTATAAATCAGAAACAGCAGGAAAGCCTTGTGGTTTCCGAGACCGATGCAAGTAGCGAGCCATGGGCAATGATGGTCCATCTTCAGGACGCAACGCCCGCAGGTGGAGCAGTGATGGGTACGATCGGGCTTCGGCGCCTGGCATTTCTGGCAGTAGCGGCGCTCTCCGCTGGACTTGACGGTAAAGGACGTTACGTTCGGCGCGGCGACGGTGGGCAATGTTGAGTAGCCCATGCGGTTCGTAGTGCTACCAGGATCGGTGAAGACGGCGGTGGTATAGCACCAGTTGACTAGGGCATAAAGGATCAAACCACAGAGTGAGGAAGGCGACCCTGTTATAGCGAGAATCGGACGCAGTCAGTAATTCGCCAATCCGCCAATCCGCCAATACCTTCTAGCATCTTGCTGGGTGAGAAACCAGGCTTACCGATCCAGCCCTTCTCCTTCTCCTTTCCCGAAGTTGGAAATGAGCCTATACTGACGACCACCCACACGGCCCAGGTGGTAAGCCCGTAGATGAAAGCGAGGGGGAAGAAAGTGAAGCACCCGCAGCAATAGCGTTCAACTCTGCGTGTCCATCGTCGAGACATGTTGGCCAGTGATGGTAGAGAAGACAGCGAGGCTGCGTCCATCGAAAGATGCGATGGCTCGGATTGGAGCGCACGAAACCAAGCAAAGAATTCCAAGAAAACAGAAAACGAATGTGGGCGTTCTAAGTAATGGGCGCGTATTCTTTTAAACAGCGCGAAACATCATCACATCATGAGCGGATGTTGAGGGCAAATAATGCGTATTACAAGCGAATGTGAGACGGAGACGGGATTGAAGAAGCGTCAGCGCCAGAAAGTGAATGTCACGGCATTCTAGGTACCTACGACCTTTGTTGGTGCGATGTACATAAATGTGCACAATATGCATACTAATTATGCAATTATGTGCAGATTCTAATAAGCGGGAAGTCGCAATGATTTTACCAGTTACGTAATACAGCTGGCCTACCACAGTGCTCGGCCATTCAGGGGGTAACTAACGTCCGCCTACGGGCAACCTTATGTTGACTTGTTGAAGCTATTATTAAGTGGCCAGGCAGGTTGGTTTGCCGACAGTCAACAAACATGCCTCCGCTATTTATAGAGGTCTCGTACAGATCGATCGTAGACATCTCTGCATGTACTTGGAGTCCAATCTTTCTCTTAAGTTCTTTCAACCTCCTCTGTCATCTCGGCAAGCTAGGTCTCCAGATGCAAATATCAACCTACGCCGCAGACTCGCAATACCTTGAGAGTCCGCCTGTATTATTAAGCATCATCAACATCACGTACTTTACGAGTATCTTGAAATGAACGTGTCGCCAACTCCGTCGTAAACCCGAACTGGGCACGGATCCGGGATAGCTTGGGTCATAGTCGTCACGATTCAGTATAGCAGATAGTTTTCCAGCTCATTTATTACGAACGAAGCGCAGTGTTAGTAGCTGCCACTAAAACACCGAGAACTCGAAAATTGAAACTCATAGTCTAGACTGTCTAGCCCTTGAAGGGCGTATGGGCCAAAGGAAGCCAGTCCGAGGATCTTCAGTATCATAGTATGAGTTATCGCTCCACGGTGCCACCATCTTCTCCGAACTATTCTTTGACCGTATCATCCATTCAAGGTGCGGGTCAATGAAGAAGAACAAGTTTAGCTGCTCACGAAATTCCATGCAGGCTCCTCCATCCTGGCCACAGGGCCCCGGGCCAATTTGCGGTCGTTGGGCAGAATCAGGTTTTCTCACCAAGGACACATGCCTCAAGACGAAGTGCGAAGAGTTCGTTAACCGATTTCTCGTCCACGAAGAAAATGTCCTTCTTCGGGTCCCAGTCGATTATACCGCCTGTGAGTTGACCGAAGGCAGTTCGGAAATGGTCATGATGACGAACTGCGCAACGGGTCCCCGATTCCATATGACTGATCAGGCCAGCGATAGTCGGGAAGAACTTTCTGCAGGCAATACACTTGAAGCGACCACCAGCGTGGACCGGAGACTTGATGTGGCTAGTGAGACCAGCAGCGTTGCGAAATACCTTGCTGCGGCGAAATTGATGAGTATGGAATTTCCTCCTCAACTATACGTAGCGCAGGAGGAATTGAGTGACTTACGAGCAAAATTGTGCCGGGCAAACATACTCCTGCAGATGTGGGTTGTAACAACGAGCTGCGTTGTAAGTTTGAACAACCGGATCTGGCGTTAACTGAAAGTCTCGGCTTTTGTAGTATAGTTTGTGAGCGTTGGCTCTTGGGATTCTATGACAATAGTGTCGAATATTCGAGAAGCTTGCGGCTGGTTCCGAATCCTCGGGCGCATTGTCTTCCTCTGCCTTCGCTGCTGGATCCCACGAATTCATGTTCTTCTTCACCTTCTTTGGGGGCTTATATATGCCAGTTACTTCAAAATAAACAACGTCAGACTCGATAAAAACACGCGTAAAATAGAGAATTTCTGATTCACGAGATTCACGACTCACGACTCAGTCGACTGGGATCTTTCCACATGCGACCTTTCCTGGTCATGAACGGGGGCGGATTTCAGGAATCACTTACAGTCTCCGAAAGTGTCACTGCGTTGTTCGAGCTGTTCAGCGAACTTGAGCTTCTCCTTTCGTAATCTGGCTACATCGTTTGGACTGATCTCTTTGCATTGGCCAGATTCGAAGTGCCGGAAGAAATCGCTGGCAACCTTAAAGCGAGCCTTGCAGCCAAAGCAATCCAAGACTTGTGGGGGCCGATGAGCCTGTAGAAATCAGTCAAGATAGTGTGTCAAGATAGTGTATAGAGACAAAAGATATCCGCTGCCAGTCAATAACGTACCGCTAGTTTGTGCCCGATAACTTGGCCCTCGTCCGAGTAAGAATTGCCGCAGATGCCGCAGAAGAAATGGGCTTCGAGTTCCTGATGCTCGCAGAGTTCGTGGAGGTTTAGGAACTTGACCTTGCATTTAGGGCAAACGAGCGTGCGGCTCGCCTCGATCATGTCGGAGGTGGCGGTATGCTCAGTCGCCATCGTGTAATAGGTACGGGGTAGGAGGCACCCGTTCTAGCTTCAACTTAGACTATCAAGAAGCTTCCCGAGTGCCACTGATGTAGTGTAAGTTCGTAAGTTCAAGACGTGGAATTGCAGATGGTGGCGATGGCTAAAGTCGCAATTCTGACGAAGATGGAGGAGGCAAGAAGGCAGTTGGAAAAGAGAGAGGCACCACAGACTACTTATATATTATATAGATCATCGCCGACATAGACAGGCAGTAGAAGGCAGTGATTGTGTCTGGACTTGCACCTGCCCAAGACACCAGATACCTATGTCGGCGATACTGGTACGGCGATGGACCTTCCTTCTTGCAGTGAATAGCTACAGGATGGCGCGCTCTACGTGGTCCACACGCCGGTACTCCTTGTCTCGTAGAGTTCTTTTGAGTCCAAAGAGCTGGATATGAGATCCCCATTGTACACCAGGTGGCAGGTAGGCAGGCTTCTATGACCTCGAGACTCGTTGCTGTAAACGGACTGACTATGAATTCTAGACATTCCGAGGTTTCTTTCGTCTTCACAAGTAAATTGGTAGTGGTTTGAATGAAGGGTTGTTACAGGTTCTAGGTATTATAGTTTGCCATTGCATGATGAAGACGCATGACGAGAAGATATCAGGCTTTATTTGGGGATGTGGACGACATGAGGCGTTCAAAAACATGGAATGGAGGAGTCCGATGCATGGACTTAAATTTCAAGATAATTATGTTGATAGCGAGGACTGGTACGTAACCACCTCATGCTCGTTACCTATCGGGGGAGTATATTTGCGTTGGATGCATACATATGCATATACACAAAAAGGTATGGGTTCCCGCCCGTTGGCGGGTCGGTGATTTTCTCCGACTGGCTATCTAACCGGCGTAGCTCCCGCCGTCCGTCGTAGTCGTAGTCGTTAACTAGATACCTTAGATAGTCGTAATCTGTACTTACAGTCCGTGCTCCCTAAGTAGGTTAACTACCAGGTAACTAATATGTACCAGTATACGTACAGACTGCACAGACTGTACGGACTGTACTGTATGGACTGTACAGACTCTAGGGGGCTCCAAATAGTTAACTGCCTACAGTCTGTACCTAGATAGTCTGTAGCTTCCAAATAAAAGCCAGCTTGGCCAAGATGACACATCTGCGCGTTTGAACTTTTTTTTATCACCTCAACTCTCCGGCAACGGGCAACATACCTATTATTTAAAATCAAAAACGACTCCCTCAAATACCTACCTACCTGTAATTTGTAAACCACCTCATGTATTGTACAATAGGCCCCCCTTCACCATAGTCAATACCTAGCACCTCTTCTACCGTACATCCCACCTCACCCTATACAACCTCTGCTAGGTCCTGCTATCAACCCCTCTTTTTCCTACATGAGCAACTGAATTGCTTTAACAAGTGAATGAGTGTGCAGTCGGGCGTTTCCTGCGCTGTATCATATCATTTCATTATCAATTATCAACCTACTTCTTAACAAGTCACATCTCATCGAAAAGCCATAATGACTTCCCCCAAGTTCAACACCAAGTCGCCCACCATCAAGCGTATACGTATGTATTTTCTCTCTCTCTCTCTCCCCTTCTGATTCCATACCAAACAATTAACCACCGCGACCCATGTTTCTAGTGCGCGAAGCAGCCGAACTCGCCGATTCGCCCTCGCCCGATTACACCGCGTCCCCTCTAGAATCCGACCTCTTCGAATGGCACTTTACATTACGCGGCCCTCCGAAATCCGCTTTCGCCGAGGGTCTCTACCACGGGCGCATCGTCCTCCCGCCCGCGTACCCGCTCAGCCCCCCTTCCTTCCGCTTCATGACGCCCAGCGGCCGCTTTGAACCGAACCGGGAGATCTGCCTCAGTATATCTGGCCATCACGAGGAGACCTGGCAGCCCGCGTGGGGCGTCCGTACAGCTATCGTCGCGCTGCGCACGTTCATGGAGACGGGCGCGGGCGGACAGATCGGTGGCCTTGACACTAGCGACGCTGTCCGGACACGCCTCGCCGCGTCGAGTCGCTCGTGGCGCTGCGCCGTGTGCGCGCATACCAACGAGGAGATCATCGCCGAATCTGAGGAACGCTGTCGTAAAACCGGCGAATCAGCGCAGGCGGAAGAGGTCGAGATCCCCGCGGAGTTGAGGATGGGATTTCGCGACGACATGGAGAAGACCGGAGCTGCCGATGAAGGCGTTAGGGAAGAGGCCGAGAGCGCAGAGTTGGCAGAGGGATTCGTGCAGACTGTTCCGGAGAGGATACACGATGCGCCAGTGCCCATTGCTGCGGTGCCGCCGCCACGGCCTGTACCAAGGGCGCCGACACCCATACCGACGACTCGAGTGCCATTGCCGAATCCAGTGGGTGTCAGGGCTCAACCACAACAAACACCCACTGATTTACAAGTTGGAGTGCCGCCGTGGCTAGATTATGCCATCATGGCATTAGTGATGATGCTAGTCGCCATTATCCTCAAGGTCATACTAAGACCATAGCTTTAACGATGAAGACATAGACATACACGGGAGTTCGGGCGTTCAGAGATAGGGAAACGTACACATGGGTACGCCATGCGGGCAATGTATATACATCTTATTTGCTTTGCTCATTTATGGAGCCTCTTGCAATTCGCGCATACATCACAAGGACGTGGCAGGTTGCTTTTTCGAAACCCTTTCTCCATTTCAGATCTCCGGTCTTCTGCTTTTTTTTCTGCCTGGGTTATCTATACAGAGGCATTCTCATCAGTTCACCTCTCAGTGGTGTCGAATGGCGAATAGATGCCCCCGAGCTCATCAACGCTTCGTCCAGATAGCACCATTTCATAGCAACCCCTATTCGTAACAAACATCTACGAACAATGCCACGTATTCAAACACCGTAAACTGTCCGATGTGCAGGGCCGAGAAACGGCTCCAAACGGGGCCCCGCGCCGCCGGTCTGCCGGATCCGAACTTCTTCCCAAAATGTCTGACCCGGTCGTTGTCATTGGCCCGAGTCAACATGCGCCAATCCCGCTAACCGTCAGCTTTTATCTAGCGTGGGACTTTGGGGCGGTCGGTATGGACAGAGAAGCCCGAATTACAGATGGGGAAGGTAACTTAGTTCATTCAACAGGTTCACAACTTCACAGAACACGCATCAAGACGAAAGTTACAGTGGATATCCGGAGTTGTTATTACAGGCTGTAGAGAAGCAATAATTTACAATCAAGGTATGGGAAACGTGATTATCTACTGCCCTGAACAGGTGCCAGTACATGGCATACCTCTCCATATCGTACAGTCGAGCAAGTTAAGCAAACGAGCCACAAAGGCCAAAAGACCAAGAGGCAAAAAGTCAGCTCCAACTTGAATGTGAACCAGAGTGCCAAACACCTTTTTTTCCTTTCAATTCCTGGACCCTTGCAAAAGACCGCCAAGGGGGGGAATATCCTTTTTCCACTCTCAAGAAATTTGAGATTTACACAGGAACAGGTACAACCAACTCGGGGCTGAATGATCCTATCCACAACGTCATCGGCAAGTATAAGACGAGCCACAAAGGCCAAAAGACCAAGAGGCAAAGCCCAAACTCTACCAATCTGAGAGTGCCCAACACCCCTTTCTCCTTCATTTCTGGACACTTTCAAAAGCGGCCGACGAGGAACTATCCTTTTTTCCCCCCTCTCAAGAAATTTGAGGTTTATACAGAAGGAACAGGTACGACCAACTCGGGCTGATTGTTTCCGGCCGTCGTCGCCTCCGCCCGCAACTTATCACTCGCCAGAACGAGATCGCCGGCGACTAGCCACCACCACTCCGCCCCCGTCACGCCGCAGCCAGCCACAGCCCGCTGCAAGACACCGAGCTTGTCGAGCCATTCGATGATCAACTGAACCTCGAACTCTTCAATCATGGGCTTCAGGAGAGTGACACACATGGCGGGCGACATCGGACCCTTCATCGACAGGATGAAAACGACCATACTGACGTAGTCGGCCCAGCGAACAGGGTTCACTTTGCCGAAAAAGTCGACCCAGATCGGGATCTTCTGGTCGGGTCCTTGAGCCGGTGCGCCCATGTCACGGGCCTGTTTGAGAAGCGCCATATCCTCGTTATATAGGTACGAGTCGGTCTTTTCCAGTCGCATTCTGAAATGGTAGTAACTCTTAGGGAAAGTTCTGCCTTCGTAGTTGCCCGGCTCAAAGCCGAAGGGAATTTGAGGCATATCGACGGGCTCTATGCGGATTCGGCCATGTGCTTGTAGATTAAGCACTGCCATGACCGATCCATCGTCTGAAGCATATGGTACTAGAAACTCTTCCCCACGGCGGAAGGCATCATCGAGCTGCGTCTTGAAGAGAGCTGCCTGTCTAAATTTGGACACACTGGCCAACTTTTCCAACTGCTTGGAAAACATGCCGTGGAGCCTGAAGTTTCCACCTACTTCTTTGCCCTTAGTCTTTGTGATCACTTTTTCTTCGTTGAGCTCTGTGACCGTCTTCTGGAGTATCTTGTTAGCAGCATCGACATCTCCATTTCCCAGCTCAACAAGCCTCGGAATGAGTCTGTCCACCACATTCACGCCTCTCAGCGCAGTGCAGCAAATTGAGCGAACCCACGTTCGAGCACGATCCAATACCGCTCTGTCTTCTTCAGGCTTAACTGGGACGGCGATCGACATCGCCTCGCTAGCAACAGCCTCGATGCGGTTGAATGTGGACGTATTAGAAAACCAGGTCTCTCGCCAATCTGTCGCTTCGTTGTTCGCGTCTTCAATGTAATATTTTTCTTCCAGCTCCTGTCGCGACGCGGGAAGATTTATGTCTTCGTGCGTCTCCAGTTGCATTGTCCACTTGATCAATCTTGGCCAGTCGTACTCTTCAATCTTGTCGTAATCGAGAGGCGGCAACTCGTCCTTCTCGTAGGCCTCCAGAAATGCGCTTTGAAATTTTTTGGTCAGCGCCTGTACGTACGACTTTCGTTCCCTCCTAACTCTAGGCCAGAACTTCTTGATGGCTGAAAGAGATATTCCTGGGAAGTACTTCAAAAGCAAGCCGATGTCCAGATTCCTATCTAGACCTCCGAGCAGAGTTCTGAAAGCAACACAAGCGGCAAGAAGCTCATCTTCTCTTTTGTTGCCCAATTTTTCATCGTGTGCCGTAGGCTTATTGAAACGTCCGCGGGGCTGTCTTGGTATGGGAGTGAGGTCTCGGGTCTTGTACTCAATGAACCCCTCTCGTTGTTTGAGTGATTCAGAGTGAGGAAGAACAGGGCTCTGGGGGCCGCCGGAGATGCCTTGCGACCTTGGATGGTAGCTTTTGGAGGCTTTGCGGTTCTTGGCCTTGGATTCTAGTCCTGTCTTGCCAACTTTCTTCCCAACTCCAGCGGCTAGGTAGGACAGTCCGTAGTTCTCGTCCTCGCGTGGTGCATTCTTGACCTCGTCAGGTATGTTGTCCACGGTAAATTGATTAGTACTAAGCCACTCCAAATTGGTAGGCTTCATGGCTCTAGCTTCGCTAACCGTGAGCGATATGTAGTCGGATTCTGGTGCAATCATTTCGCGCAGAGCTTCAGGGCTTTCGGCAGATGTCTCCCATTTTTGAATAGTTTTGACGTCTCGTAAGAACTCGCCATACAGATTAGCCCTTCTTTTTGATGGAGTGCGTCGTGCAGTATTCAGTCTACCCCGGCCATCACGAGTTCGATTGCCTTTCAGGTGCTCGGGAGCCCCCGGTCTTAATCTAGCGACGGCCAAGTTTGTCAAATTTTGCACGTTAAGGGGCGAGCCATGGGAGCTTGACGGTACCCCAACCTCCTTGCCACCAGGCGCGTCAGTCGAGGGCCCTACATTGACGCTTTCATCCCCAGATATCTCACTACTCTCGTCATCTGTGTCGTCGTAATACACGTCCAATTCCGAATTGTCGAGTCCAAATGGGACAGATGCTGATGCGCCTGGAAATGTAGGCGTATCCTTTTTTGCCACATCGTCAAAAGTCGATGACACTGCGCCGCTATTTTGATCGCCAAATTGATCCTTCTTGTTACCAGCACTGCCAGTGTCTGCCAGTCCTTTGCGGTTCTTGCGTTTTAGACACGCATCAATGTCTCTAGCACTCCTTACAGAAGACAGAATGGTACATATTCGGTCACCTTGAGGCGCCTTTTCTTCTGGCATCCAAGACCAGGCTCCAGTTTCAGCATCTTGAAGGCACGAGCGGTTTTGATCCCACACAGCGTCAGACTTCTGTCTTTGACTCCAAATATAGACAGCCAATTTTCCACTATCCCACAATTCATGTCTACCAGGTCGCTTACGCGGCTTCCGCGTTTTCTCCGGGCTATCCGTTTGCTCCATGTCGACACGGGGCCGCTTGGCCGGTAATTGGGCTTCGACGTGCGCATCTTCACCCGGTCGTTTTGGGTTAGACCTATGGATTGGAATCTCGCCCATCACTGAATTTTCGTAGCGGAGTGTCTCAATGTTTTGGACCGTTTTCGTATCTTTAGGACCTCTGAGGGTCCGTTGCTGACTGTGTTCTTTCCCTTGAGATGCAAGTTCGTCGAACAACTTGGTCTCATCTGGTGAAAGTGAAAAGGCGTCGGGGACATAAGCCTCAGGAAACATCTCTCTCAATTTCTCCTTCACGGCGATAACGCGAGGGTCATCAGATAAGTCAACGCCCTGGCGACAGCCAATATCCGCTTTCGCCAAGACGACAATTTCCTGCATTTTTGAGTGCTCATCAAAGAAGAAAAAGTGCATCTGTTTGATTTTCCCCTCTCGCTCCATTTGGTTCACCGCATTTTGGCATATTCTTCGGTCGGGAGGCGCCAGATCCCCAAATTCCTTCGACCATACAGAGATGACTGCCATGAATAGAGATCTGAGCCCGGGGAAAACGCCATTATTCTGCTCAAGAAGATACTCGATAATTTGGAAGGTGCGGGCTCGGCGAATGGTGCCAAGCGGTGCGTATGGTCGCGTTTGTCTCGCGAAAGAGGCGAGTGACTTATCGGCGGACTGCGGTGGTACGGTAGTGCCATGGGGAAGCTCTGGTTGAACTTCAACCATGGGATTCTCGACTGTGGCTTCGGTTCCATCAGCTTCGTGAGGTTGTGTCGCCGTGTCCGAGCGAGTATTATCAGGCCTCTTAGAAGGCGCGCTCGGAAGTGGTTTTCGGGGGGCGGGACGTTTTGTAGATGGTGTCGCAGGAATATTCGTCCTCCCGTCAACAGACTGAGTTCCCGAAGCACGACCGTGTGAATCGTCGAAAGAGCTGACCGCTTCACCATGGCCGTTGTAAGATAGGTGACCATATTGAAGTAACGGCTGGGTATCCGTCGTGGAGTCCGCCGTGGAGGTGTGTTCATTGTCGGTTGAGAGTTCATTTTTAGCAGCGCCTATTTGCTGGCGCTGGGAGTTTCGATGCTCGCTTGCATCGAACACGTCTAGATCCTTTAAAACGATATTACCCTCATGGCCTAGAGGCTGGGGGACAGCTCTAGAATGTGGCGTGCGAATTGCACCCTCATCCGCAAATGAAGCAGACGATAAAGAGAGCTGCTTGGGCTCTGGCGACATGGGGGGTTTCTTTAGATCTACGCGTGACTCGACTTGCTCTTTCGCGGTCAGGGTTAGACGATGGTGTCCATGGTCTTCGATCATGGATCGAGGCGCAACGGAACGGGTAGATGCAGGGCGGGGCGAGGCTCTCTGCTTGCGATTGACCAATTCAGCTGGCGGCGGGACAAAATCCGGGTTGCAGGCAGTTCTCGACTTGGTTAGATGGTACTCGAGCCCGTTAGAGTTCTTCCATTTATTGCCACATTTATTGCACCAATAATATCCATTTTTCTTTTTGAATGCAGTGGGTTTGGGCGGAGCGGCTTCATCATCCGACTCGGGCTCTGGTACTGACGCGGTCGAATGGGAGGTATCTGTCAAATTCTTGTGTTGAGTAGGGACTTCCGGGTCAGCAGAGGTAGCTTTTGCTTCATCTGGATGGCCTGGGCTATCACCGACAGGTACGTCTGGAGCCGGAGCCGCGGCCATGCTGAGGTAAGACGGATCTTTAAGTTTATCGGATCTAAATATTAGAACCAAAGATCTTGGCCGTCTACCCTTCCTCTTTGTGTTTCCGTCTAGAGAGTTCGGAACACCGCGATAGACACCGGGTGGTCTCTCCGCGGGCTGCGACGTATGCGCCTCCGGTTCCTCGCGTTGAGTTTCAGATCCCGAGGGTGTAATGTCTAGTTCAATATTCGAATGCCCCTCGGATGGTACTGACGGTTTTATTGGATGAATTCGCGGGCGCCCCCGAGGCCGGCGTGCGTCGGCCGGAGATTGATCGTCGAGGTCTTTACGTATAGGCCGTTTCCGCTTCTTTGAGAAAGGTCGATTCAGTTGACTTGCTTTGGTAATATCAGTAAGTGATGATGCAGTATCGTTGGCAAAGCGGCTCAGATCAGGCTGCGAAAAAATGGTATGATCGTGGCTTGTAGCAGTGTCGTCTGCGTCGTTCGTCGAGGATGCGGTTGCGGTTGTGGTTGCGGTTGCGGTATCTCTGTTGGCACTATATTTCTGTAGTGGCTGTTCAGTGGAATCATGCACTGCAATTTCGCTATTCGCATAAAACGTATATGTCATAGTCTTGCCAATGCGACCGAGCTGGGACGTAGAACTGAGATGTTGTAGGTGTGGTGGTTGAGAATTAGTGGGCATGGAAATTGAGCTCGTCATCGCCGATGTAAGTCTTCGAAAATTGTATCCGAGGGTTTGTCGACATATAGCCGCGTTCGAGGTGCCCTTAGTTCCTGCCCGCTTCATAATTTCAAAGGCTGTGTTAGGCAAGGGCTTTTGCGGTTTCCATGGTGAGGGGATGATGGAGATTTGCGCCGATCTACTTGTAGCATCGTGAGAAGCTAGGGGCGTAGACTCGGTTTTCCGTGCCGTTTTCCCAGTGGCTTTAGGTCTGGAGATGCCTGGTTGAGACGCGTGAACAGCACGAGACGCCTCTCCACGCTTTCCAATGCGACCGGATGGCACAACCATTCGGGTCTTGGGCGTGGCTCGAAAATGTGACCACTCCGCAGGGGACGGGTCGCGAATATACTTGACGCAGTCCTTGAAAAGCTTGTTACTCCCAGCAAATTTGGCGCCCACAAAAGACAGAGAGCCAATATTTGTGAGCCAACGACACGTCTTGGCCAGTGCTCGCATTTGGCGTATACGCTCCCCAACGCCTAATTTGGCACGAGCGTCGCAATAGCGAATGAGTTCCCATGCTTTCACGATAGCCACGAAGCCCTGGGCAAGTGCCAGGTAGTCAATTGTTTCCCTGTTCCACTTGGAGCAGAAGGGAACCGGGCATAAATCACTTGTGAGAGCTTGTTTGGAAAGGTCGATGGTATCGTAATCGAGACCCTCACGTTCCTCGTGTTCTTTGGCATTTTCTGAGAATTGAGCAAGCCATAGCTTGCTCGACTTGCCGCCGCGGAGGACGATGGGTTGCTTGATGACATAGCCTTTCTTTGCCAGTGCATCGGTACGAGTAGGAAGTGATCTCTTATCTTGACCAGTAAGCCGGACAAGGTCGCCTTGAAGGATCCCCTTTTCTTTGACGGACGCAATATCCACCAGCGCTCGCCATTCATACAGCGGGACGCGCTTCAGGTCAGGCCCATGGCCAGTGATCGTTCTCCACTGGCGCTCTTCCGATACGTGTAGTCTTGGTCTCACTGCCGGAAGTTGATCTTTAGACGCCGATGGGGTTGATGATCCAGCGACTGGTTCGGAAGGAGGTTCCGCTTCCTCGGGCAAGCCTAGGATTGCTTCAAGGGAGAGGTGATTAAATTGATTGTTCTCGCCAATGGATACGTCTGGCCGAGCTGCCAGCCATTTCCATACTTTGGATGCGACAGAAAGATCGTGTTCTGTATTAGCATCTCGCGGAACGCCCGCGGATCCATCACTTTTGTCCGGCGGTTTGTAAAATGAGTCGATTGCATCCAATAATTTAGACACGGAGCAGCCTAGCTTACTGTTAGCGATAGTTTCTTAAGACTTTTTGCGACGGTCGATGACAAGCCAATGATAGGCGCGAATGTCTTAAAGAAGTTTGTCGTGTAGACTCACCCCGAAAACCCGAGAAAGCAATCTCGTTCAGAAGCGACTCGATCAACTCATCGAGTCCTGCACCCATGATTATTACGACGATAGTTCCAAAATCATGGGTGATGTTAAAATGATGATCTTAAAAAGCTGTGGCAAAGAATGTCACCGTGAGGACTCGAATGGCTGTCCTTCAAGTGATGCGAATGCAGCAGGAGATCGAGTCCGGTGGGGTGAGATGGGAAATTCCGAAAGAAGGCGAACTAGAAGGGGAGACACGAAGCGTGCCGAAAGAAAAATGGGGAACTACCAAGACTCGGTAGATCTGTACGTGGTGCTACACTAGGTAGGCCGGACTGTGACAGGAAACCGATGATGTATCGGGTTAAGTTGTGGCGCAGAGGACAGCAACAAAAAATGGGCACATAGATGACCACTGCAATTAATACAGTGCGATCCACATATCTCTGAATTCCCTAACGGCCTTTTGGCTTACCGGCTCCCACCAGATTGAATAGTTATAGCGCACTTGTTAGGGAGATCGTGTTAGCACACTGTATTTCGATTGACAAGGGGCATACGAGGTACACCTGTAGGCGCCCGTGCCGAGAATCTCGTCGACGGGCGGGAAAACGGGTGTTCGTTATTTGTAGCCAACCATTTAGGAGGGAATGGAGGTGAGTGTCGTTATATTCTAGGGATTGGTTCGTATCAAATCACCATTTCTCACCAAGTAACAAGATTCTTCACGTTCCGCTAGTCGAGCCTGGATATCGAAATGGGTTACATTCACAGATCTGTATCTGCACATAATGGAACATCCCACCCTGCAAACGCAACCTAGCACCAGCGACCGTGAAATACATGAATTATTATCTGGGTATCACTAAAGAGGGCCATTATAAAAGCAAGTTCAATCAACTATGGGACGTCGCCAGTCAGCGTTACCCTTATCCGATTTGCAAGGCCGGTCGCTTTTCGCTCATCTTCTTTCGATATGCTGCGACAATTTCATCTCGCGCTACCTGTAATTCCTCTCTCTGCTTTAGGCTGCCTGCAGATTTTGGAATGTCTCTTACGTTCACGGCTGCGCCGCGGACCATAAGCTGCGCCGACGGTTTCGCTGTAAACTCAGGCGGTGCAACAGCAACATCTCGGAGACCAGGGCGCACTTCTCCTCGCTTCTTCCTCAGGACTGCCCAGGGATCTTCGTCATCCTTGTCCTTCTTTTTTCGTTTGCCCGGCTGTTGATTCGCGATGTTCAGTTTCCAGGAGACGCCGCTCTCTTCGTCTTCCAGCTCCTTTTCTGCCTCGAGCTCTAGTTCCTCTTCGTGTTTCTCCTTGATCTTGCGGTCTTGCTCCCGCCATTCGTCATACAACTTGTGCATCTTCTTCTCCTTGTGGGTCCGCCACACCTTTAATCCTAAAGGGTCCTTCTTTCCCTTCATGGAATTATTTATTAGACCTGAAAGAGGCAGCGCAGCGTCTACACGCGCTGAAAATTCAGACATGCGTTCTCCAGGGCGAATCGTAGGGACGGCGCTGGGGGCTGGCTGTGATTCTGCTCCGACAGGTTTTCCCTGCTGTGCCGATTTGCCTTTCTGCGCGGCCTGTTGCTTCCGAGCCTTACTTCCGCGTGGTTCATCGCCATTATCCAGGCCGGATCTAGGCTTCTTGCCACTAGCATAAGCCATCAACCTCTTGAATGCTCGCGGCGCATCGTCTTTGGGTGTGGAAACACGCTTCCTCTTCAAATTATTTGTGGACGGTGCAGCAGGTGCATCTTTTGCCTTTGTCTTTGTCTTTGACTTCCCGTTGCGTTGATCATTTTGCTTCTGTGCATTCTCCTTCACAGGCAGTGATTTGGCTATTTGCGTTGGGGGGAGGTCGAAACTGACAAAAGAAGGATTGCATTAGCACCCACGTAACAAGCCCATAATGACAGATGGGCCAAAGAGAGAGAAAGTTCGCTTACGTCGATTCGTCTCGCACCCGGCGGGTATGTTTGTGCGGCATGGTGAGATAATTATTGCCAGTCACGTATGAATGTCTTGAGGTGAGCCCAGCCGGCCGAGTTGCAGTGAGATGCTCAAATTTGCCAAGGTCAACGAACAAGATTTCCCCACTCTTAGCTTAGATAATCCGTCTATGATAGTAGGGCATTATCTACTTAGATAGTGGGTACTTTTCCCGCGCTGATAACGGCACGGGTGTAACCCTTAGCTACCTATACCTAGCGGGGAGGAGATCCTACTTACACTACCTATAGCCTAGAGATGCACTGCTGTAGATAGCTTGCAGGGCAGTTGACTCGGCGGGGTCGGGGTAGTGCATTGCCTACCTAGGTAGGTACTACGGCAGACATGTTCAACGGTGGGAATGAGTTGCGGCAAAGAGGTTGAGGTGGTTGGCCACAGCAAATTCGAGGAATCAGGTAAGCTGTATTACCATATTAACGGCAGAACGTTTGGCGTCACTCGCTCCGCAAGAGCGGCGCCCTGTTTGAACAATCATAATTTATAATCGAGTTGGACCGAATCAAAGAAAAGTTTGTTGGTAGTAGGTGGGAATTAAGTACACAGCACAAAAGGGGCAAGTCTTGGAGACGATAACTCGGACAACCGCTATTGAAGGGGGATGATGATGTGGTGAGCATCATGTAAATGTTGTGCTAGTCATGAGATGAGATCACCTTTGACTGCGCGGGCGTAATTCGGCCTGACGTTAGATATTTCATGGAATAACTTATAAGTGCACGGGCAACAGTCTCCGACTCTCCACCCTCGTTGCCTGCGTGCCTATCTGCCGCGGAATCTCCCGTAGTTAGTCGTGCCAATGTAATTTCCGACTGCACGTACGGTAGGTTGAGTTATATAGTAGAGCAAAGTTGCAATAGTGTAGGTAGTATACGAAATACGAACCGCTATCTAGACTCAAATCTTTTTGTCGGGGACCTAGTCTAGATACAAAGCTTCAACCTCCAATTACACCTATATTACCCCCTATACCTACCTAACTAGGTAGGTGATGGACGGAACTAACACCACCTGCGAGGGGCAATGATTCTAGCCCCCCGCCCCTCGTTATCGTAACCCGCCATCGTCATACAGCCGGTAAATTGCATAGATAG